>JAWQEG010002761.1:30000-160000 GCA_033782935.1 Petrolisthes cinctipes
ATCTATCTATCTATTCTTCCATCCATCCATCCATCCTTCCTTACATCCTTCCATCCATCCATCCTTCCTACCTTCTATCTATCTATCTATTCTTCCATCCATCCATCCATCCATCCATCCTTCCATCCATCCTTCCTTCCTTCCATCCATCCTTCCATCCATCCATCCATCCATCCATCCATCCTTCCTTCCTTACTTCCATCCATCCATCCATCCATCCTTCCATCCATCCATCCATACATCCATCCTTCCTACCTTCTATCTATCTATCTATCTATCCTTCCATCCATCCATCCATCCTTCCTTCATTCCATCCATCCATCCATCCATCCATCCTTCCTACCTTCTATCTATCTATCCTTCCTTCCATCCATCCATTCTTCCATCCATCCATCCATCCATCCATCCATCCATCCATCCTTCCTACCTTCTATCTATCCATCCATCCATCCATCCATCCTTCCATCCATCCATCCATTCTCTTGTTGACATCAGAGGGTATAAACTCTATCATGGCATCTATTATCACCAGTTCTTTACTTTCTTTGCCTTACAGCTGACAGGATGATTAAGCAGGTTTAGATAAGAGCGCTAGATTATCACTTATCAGGTGTAGAGCAGTTGTTGTTGTTGTTGTTGTTGTCGTCGTTGTTGTTGTTGTTGTTGTTGTGGTATAGTGTGACGTGGCACTGAACTTACACACATACACATATACATGCATACATTTTCTTACAACCACACTGACACTTTCTTATAGTACACACAAACCCCTGCAAAACACACACACACACACACACACACACACACACACACACACACATACACACATACATTTTCTTACAACCACACTGACACACCCTGCAATACACACACACACACACACACACACACACAGAAAGAGAGAGAGACACACACACACTCCTATAGGTCACACAAACCCCTGCAACACACACACACACACACACACACACACACACACACACACACACACACACACACACACACACAGTATATACTGGAGAGATTTTTATGCTGTGATGCTGGCCAGATCTTAATAATATCTATATATACAAAAAAATATATAAATGAAAAGAATGTTAGAGGGAAACACGAGTCT
The DNA here is from genome assembly GCA_033782935.1 of Petrolisthes cinctipes. Lineage (NCBI taxonomy): Eukaryota > Metazoa > Arthropoda > Malacostraca > Decapoda > Porcellanidae > Petrolisthes > Petrolisthes cinctipes. The sequence goes on from JAWQEG010002761.1 coordinate 31,118, forward strand.
CTCCCTGACTACACTAGCCTATACAGAATTAATACACATATAAATATACACATATACACATATAAATATACACATATACACGTATTAATACACATATAAATACGAGTTATAGAATAGTATAAGAAGAAATAAAACTTGAATGTGTGACTATAGCTTGGATTCGTGTGTGTGTTTAGCTGTGTATGTTTAGCTGTGTATGTTTAGCTGTGTATGTTCAGCTGTGTATGTTTAGCTGTGTGTGTTTAGCTGTGTGTGTTTAGCTGTGTATGTTTAGCTGTGTATGTTTAGCTGTGTGTGTTTAGCTGTGTATGTATAGTTTACGCTGTGAACCGAACGTAGTGGGTTGAAAGATTATGATGAGAGATAGACAATATGACTCACACACAGTAACACTTTGGGTACCTAGCCTACATTAGAGGGCCTTCATTCCTATAAAGTATGCCAAGTAAAACAGGACCAGATTAGCAAAAATAATTCTTGCCTATTGCTCTAAATGGTTGGCAGGAATCAGTTGCTCCAAAATTTACCTCGACCAATACTGTACTACCCCCTTAAGGAACCCCGGGATGTAGTCAGAAAATTGGAGGTTTGCGAGCCCTTCAAACTTTGCCACGAAACACCACACACATACATACATACATTGGAAGAGATTGTTTTGTGGCGTAGTCAGGAGGAATCAAAAGCCACCGACCTATAGGCTCACACACGGTCACAGGTCACCCTACCCAACTTTTAACTCGTTTTTACCTCCTTTTGGTATATTAGAGAGCTACCGATTCTTCCAAACTATGTCGCGAAACAGATCCCCAATTAGTGCCATTGAGGTGATTTGTTTCCTGGCATAGTTTGGAGGAATCGGTAGTACAGCCACAATGATATAACCACCCACACTTACCTTCCATCGTGTAAATAAATCAGTATCATATCAAAATATAATCATACAACAACACCTTACGTCAACTCAACCCCCTCAATTATTATTATGAGGTGCTGCAAAATCATACACGTGTTGTTCTTTAATACCAAGATATTTACTACGACGGAAGGAAAGTGTCGGTGGATATTATTATTATTATTATGAGGTGCTGCAAAATCATACACGTGTTGTTCTTTATTACCAAGATATTTACTACGATGGAAGGAAAGTATCGGTGGATATTTGATTGTGGCTGTACCTCAAATTTACCACTAATCTCCATTATTAATTGGTTAAAAGTATATCATTTTTATTATACATTTTAAGATAAAACCTGTGTTGCTGTTTTCGTGTATGAGACTTGGTGGCTTCTGATTCCTCCTGACTATGCCACGAAACAAGTCCTTCAATATAGTTAATGTTTCGTGGCAATGTTGGAAGGACTCACTCACCTCCAAAACTTTGACTACATCACAAGGGTCCTTTATTTTAACTCGTTTGACGTTTATTTATTGTATTTTAATTATTTATACTTTATTTGATTTATTTTATCTTATTTATTTTATTTTAATTCTTTATATTTATATTTTATTTGATTTATTTTAGTTATTTTATTTTAATTATTTATATTTTATTTTCTTCATTTTATTTTAGTTATTTTATTTTTATCTGTGTGTACTGTATATATAAATCATTTGCCCATCAAGACAACAACAACAACAACAACAACAGTATCACCGCCTCCTCGTTTTCCAAGAAGTGTTTTTTTCCTTTGAAGTATTTTAGCCCAGTGATGATGATAACCTGATAACAGATAGTACTCCTTATCAGATAAAAAGTTTCTGGCAGAGTAAGTTACAACGTTAGTCTTGTCTTAGTGATGTGGTGGCTAACAGACTTCTTCTTGTATTCAATTAACTGGATTATATTATTTTATTTCATTCACTCAGAAAAAGGTTAATTAAGGGAGCCTGTTGTGATGTAGTCAGAAAATTTGGAGATACGTGAGTCCTTCAAAATATTGCCACGAAACAAACAGCACCTACTATTAGGGAAGGAGTGTGTTTCGTGGCATGGTCAGGAGGAATCAGAACACTCCTATTTTCATACACGATCATAGGGTCCTTAAGTGGATATATTATAAAGTACAGTGTTGGTGTTATTGTTGTTGTTGTTGTTGGGGTAAATCAGGAGCGACTGATTCCTAAAAATTATTCCAAGCAACAACAGAGTACCAGTAGATTTTATTCGTTGGTTCTGTTTCCTGGCATACATTGGAGGAATCAAGAAGCTTAATGTATGTACAGTTGCCTCCAAAAGTATGTAATAATAATAATAATAATAATAATAACAATAATAATAATAATAATAACCCCTTAATGTCTCATCCGAATTATTTATCAGTGAAATCCTAGGCATCCGTGTTGATTTGTAACTTTTTCAACACATTACTGAACTAACTAACTGATGGACATTGAACTTCACTACCTCGTGGCTGGTAGGTAGGACAAAGCGCGGGAAAGTATATATAGCCTACATCCACAGAAATTGCGGTGTTAGTTAGTTATATAGTTAATATTTATTGTTGATAAGAAAATTCCACAATGAAGGAGGAAATGGCTGTGTGTCAACTGTTCATCTTTCGTTCTATCAAGTAAGTATACGGTACACTAACACTACCATTACCATATTTTTCAATTTAATCTCGGGGACATAATATTCTGTACCTAAAATTTGCCAGAATGTGATGCTGACTTTGTAATATATTGAATGGTGTCCTGTTACTTGGAATAGTTTGGAGGAATCATTTACTCCAGATTAACCAACACTACGACCCTCATAAATAGAACTCGTACCAAAGCAAGATTCGTTTTGACACTCATTGAATATCACCACTCATTCACAAGGTCCTCTCCCTATCTTAAGGTGGTAATTCACTTTTGTTTCATTGGAGTGCCTTGATTCCTCCAAAGTATGCCAGGAAACAGGACCAGATGAACAAAAATAATGGTTTTCTGTTGCTTGGAATAGTTTGGAGGAATCATTTACTCCAGATTTATCAACACTACTTCTTCCTTAATTCAGTTACAAAATGGTGCCAGTGTAGGCTATACGTAAATTTATAACTACAGGAGTGAAGTGATCATGTTAAGGTAACTAGATCTGGGAGGCATTCAATAAAGCCAAACAAACCTCCACAAATCCTTATCTTCCATGTATATGAAAAGTGAATAACGACACCAGTGAATTTATCTGACTAACTAACGTAACTAAAACTAGGAGACATTCGGTGGAGCCATGCAAACCTTCACAAGTCCTACCTTCCTTATCTTCAGGGGGTAGTACACTCTTGGTACATTGGAGTTCCTTGATTCCTCCAAAGTATACCAGGAAATAGTACCCGATTAACAAATATTCTATAGTGGTCTGTTGTTTGGAATAGTACCAGTTATAAGTGCTGACAATTGTATCGTAGGCAGGAAACTGCATTTGATAGTGAAAGAGGCTTAATTAATTAGCAACTAGACTCAGCTCACATAAATTTAAGAGCCTAATCACATTATTACAAAAGACAAACACTAAAAACTTATATTTTCTATTCCCATCAGCGCCTCTCCACTACGAGTACATATATATCTATCTCCCTCACCCTTCCCTAACCTCTAATTGATACAGACATAGCAACTAACTCAGCTCACATAAACATAAGAGCCTAACCACATTATTACAAAAGACAAACACCAAGAACTTTTTATTTTAATATTTACGAGTACACATAGATCTCCCTCGCCCCTTCCTAACCTCTGATAGTGAAGCAGACATAGAAACTAGACTCAGCTCACATAAATATAAGAGCCTAACCACATTATTACAAAAGACAAACACCAAGAACTTCTACTTTCTATTTCCATCAACTCCTTGCCACTACATATCTATCTCCCTCCCCATCCCCTCCCTCCCTCCCTCCCCATCCCCTCCCTAACCACACAGCTTGGGGTTTTCCACTAAGCTGTGAGAGCGGAAATGTTGTTTCAAGTACAAGTTAGTTTAGCTGCTTATCACTCCCCAGAACAAAAGAACAATACTTGATATATACAAAAACAATCCTTAATTACTGTCAAAAAAAGTCCTAAATAAGTATAAACACAATAAGTATAAACACAATACATAAACACAATCCTTAATTAATGCAAATAAATAGTTCTAAATAATGCAAAAAAAAAAAAAACATACAAAACCCTTAATTATGTAGGGATAACTATAAATCAACGACATATTTCAAAGTCAGCTAAAAATATATAATTCATGTTTTATTTTGATAATTATGTAGGCCTAATAATAATAAACTCTCAACCTTTAAGAACCCTGTGTTCGTGTATGAGACTTGGTGGCTTCTGATTCCTCCTAACTATGCCACAAAACAAGCTCCATCTATATAAGTGGTGTTTCGTAGCAATAATTGAAGGACTCATTTACATCCAATTTCCTGACTATATAACAGGGTCCCTTAAGGGGTAGGATATATAGTACAGTGTTGTTGCTGTTGTTAGTGAATCTGGAGCAACTGATTACTCCAAAATATTTCATGCAATAGGATACCATTTTATTTTTTCATTGGTCCTGTTTCCTGACATATATACTAATTTGGAGTAATCAAGGCACTCCAACATACCAAAATGCACCATAGAAAATTCCCTGCCCATATAATACCCTCATGACACTGTATATAGATAAATGAATAAAATAGCCATAGAGATAGGACCAGTGACAGGACGAGTGACAGACCTCCTTCTCACTTCCAGGAAACTGTAAAGGTTCTACTCGTAAAGGTCAAAGACAGCTGCATAATCGTTAAAATAACACCAAGCCTAATAACAATGCCTAGTAACTAATAACAAATGAAAGGGGGGGGGGGGTACTGTATATGAATTCTTAACTCCATAACCTTAGGGGACAACATTCTAATGTAAAATTGTAACAAGATTCCAATGTTCGTAAATTCACAGTAGCACTATCGATTATTTTAAAATGATCATGTTTCAACAGTACCCCACAAGTGTGAGTGTAATTGAGTTGCATTCTGTATTTTTATTCTTTATTTATAGAGTGAAGGAGTTGCGTTGACATCAAATGGTGTGGAAGGAAGAAGAACTAGCCTAATACATTGGGTCTTAGTAACAGTGACTTCAACAGCAAGATGTCACCCACACGACGCAAGAAAGACGACACACGACAGCAATACGTAACTAAGGACCCTCCACTGAAACCCCATACAAGTATTAGACCACAACAGAAGCCCAGAATAATAAGAGCTGGACCACAGAAACACTCCACCAGGACGATGCCAGATGTGAAGCCGAGATATACAAGGGGAAAGAGGGATGACAATCGTGGCTATCATTTACCCACCACCACCACCACCACATATTGTATCCTAATGGTTGCAGTTACCTTCTTACTTGGTGAGTGAATAAAATACCTAATATACTTATAATAATAATGGTCTTCTTCTTCAACGTCTGTGTTATTCTATCTTTGTTGTTGTTGTTGTTGTCTTTCTCCTCCTCCTCCTCATCTATCTTCTCATTTTCTTCTATGTTATCCTTTTGTTGTTGTTGTTGTTGTTGTTGTTGTTGTGTAGTACATAATTATATTATAATATATTAAAATGTAAGTTATATCATTTTTTTAACATTTATACGTATGATGTCTCGTATCCTGTGTGTTATCTTTACACACACACACACACACACACACACACACAAACAAGACGAAATAAACACACACACACACACAACGAAATAAACTCACACACACACACACACACACACACACAACGAAATAAGCACACACACACACACAAACAAAACGAAATAAGCACAAACACACACACACACACACACACAACGAAATAAACACACACACACACACACACACACAACGAAATAAGCACACACACACACACACACAAACAAAACGAAATAAGCACACACACACACACAAAACGAAATAAGCACACACACACAAACAAAACGAAATAAGCACACACACACACACACACACACAAAACGAAATAAGCTCACACACACACACACACACACAAACAAACAAACAAACAAAACGAAATAAGCACACACACACACACACACACACACACAAAACTAAATAAGCACACACACACACAACGAAATAAACTCACACAATCGCCGCATCTATTTCTGTTTGTGAACGTCTTAATGGTATTGGGATTAGCTAGGGCTCTTTAAATAAATATAACCATACATATATATTTTCAAGAGAGAGAGAGAGAGAGAGAGAGAGAGATTGAGATTTTTTTTAGGACAATTTTAACATGATGGTGACGATGAGAGAGAGAGAGAGAGATTTTTTTAGGACAATTTTAACAGATGATGGTGACGATGAAAGGACCTTTGACGTTTCAGTGACGGGAAGTCTCTTGTGACATATTACATTATCAGTCAAAGTTGTCTATCAAAAGAGTAAACATTATAATTGTTGTTGTTTTTAACCTTGGGACGCTTCCTCTTACGTGAATAATAATAATAATAATAATAATAATAGTAATAACTAAGCATCGGTTTTACATTCACTATTATAAAAATATATTTCTATAGTAACTTCATATTTTTATTTTCTCGAACCACAGTATAAATAATAATAATAATAATAATAATAATAAAGAATAATAGAAATAATAATAATATTAATAATAAAGAATAATAATAGAAATAATAATAAGAAGAAGAATAATAGAAATAATAATAATAATAAAGAATAATAATAGAAATAATAATACTAATAATAATAAAGAATAATAATAGAAATAATAAGAATAATAATAATACTAATAATAATAAAGAATAATAATAGAAATACTAATACTAATAATAATAAAGAATAATAATAGAAACAATAATAATAATAATAATAATATTAATATTATGTAATAGTAATATGATATTCACACATTCTCGTATCAACAAACAATTATTTTTTGAAGAAACACGAGAAGCGGATATATATCCTCTTTGACAGTTCCTCTCCCATGGCGTAAACAAACTTGAAACACCACGATGACAACAACAATAATCTTTCCCCAGAGATGATAATAGTGTCCTTCCTTCCGGTATATACTGTACTGTCGTCACCACCACCACACATCCGGAATAAGGGGAGATAGTCTTACTGGTAAATTGGAAGGCTACTGATTCCTCCTAACTATGCCAGAAAAAAAAAAAAATAAATAAAACAGACGTTCTCGGTGGTATTAATAGGGGATCTGTTTTTTGTTTTGTTTTTGTGTTTAGAGACCTTTCAATTCACCAACAAAAAAAAATCTCCCCTAAATTACTGGACCCTGTGTTGTAGTAAGAATATTGAAGGTAAAGAAAGTTGTCCTTCAGACGCCTCCAATTCTCGTACACGATCACAGGGTCCTTAAGAGTCTTGAATGATCATTAACAACAATATTCTACCATAAACAACAACAGAATTCTACCATAAACAACAACAAAATTCTACCATAAACAACAACAAAATTCTACCATAAACAACAACAAAATTCTACCATAAACAACAACAGAATTCTACCATAAATAACAAAATTCTACCATAAACAACAATATTCTACCATAAACAACAACAAAATTCTACCATAAACAACAGCAAAATTCTACCATAAACAACAACAAAATTCTACCATAAACAACAAAATTCTACCATAAACAACAACAAAATTCTACCATAAACAACAAAATTCTACCATAAACAACAACAAAATTCTACCATAAGCAACAGGAATCTGAGATAAAACAACAACACAATCCTACCATAATGTTTTTTTCTATTGTAACCAAGAACCGATAAAGACCAACTTGGCAACAGATTTCGCGACCCCATCATCCTTCTTGGCATAGGAAAAAAACAGATTATGAGTTACACTTAGTAATAGGTAATATAGGCCATGTAGCACTATTGCATGAGGTAACAGATGACGGTAAACAAATCAATACAACATTACATTTATCTAACGAAATGATCAACATGTGTGACTGCTATACTTTCACGAACCATAATAAGTATCCAGGTCTGCTTCGAATAGCCTAATTATGATGGAGCATTAAATAAACGAGCTGCAGTAAGTATGAGACAGCTAGGATAAACATTGTAATTGGTTCACTATAAGTATGTCAGATGAATCCAAACTTCAACAACAAAAGACCAGCCTGTATATAAATTAATACGTTTAACACTACCCTTTTAATTAACACAGGCTCGGTAAATTACTTTGTCTGTATAGTAATGAATGACAGAACCCTGAGAAAATATTTGGTGGTCTTCAGTGAGTGTAAAACAAAGTGGTGGATGCAAGTATTTAGTCATTGTATATCGAGGATGTATTGTACAGTACTTTTTCTCGTGCCACACAGACAGCGGGATTGGTGTGAGTGCCGGGGTACCTGAGATAATGATAGACGGAACAGAGCTGGTGCTGGATACTGGTAGTACCCTCAACATATCCTGCAGAGATGACCAACCCATTACCTGGTGCACTGACCATCAGCTTACCACGGTAGGTAGTATACAGTATTCCCTGCCATACAATACACACAACGATGGATATTGGCACGTATGTATGCAAGAATATCCATGCATGCAGCGTCTTTACTATCGCTTGGTACGAGTTAATTGACTTTGGTGTTGTATGATTTAAGGTCGTATGCAAAAATGTCGTATGATTTAGGGCAGTATGCAAGAATCTTATTGCTTTAGGGTTTTATGCAAGAATATTCAGGTTATTGACGATTGCTTGGTACAACCACAATCAATATCCTCCATCGTGCCAAGAAATCAGTATCATATCTAAATATAATCATACAACACCTTATGTCAACTCAACCCCCTCAATTAGTATTATAATGTGTAGCAAAATCATACATGTGTTGTTCTTTATTACCAAGATATTTACTACGATGGAAGGAAAGTGTTGCTGGATATTTGATTGTGGCTGTACCACTTGTAGATTTAAGATTCTTATGCACATTATATCACTGCCATAAACTGTTTTGTATAAGCTTATTAAGGGGGAAGGAAGTACAGTGTTGGTGATACATTTGGAGCAACTGATTCCTCCAAACTATTCCCAGCAACAAACATGCCACCATCCAATATTTTTGTTAATCTGGCCCTGTTTCCTGGCATACTTTGGGGGAATCAAGGCACTCCAATGTACACTCACAATCCAAAATATGTATCCAGGCTTGCTTCGAATACCCTGATCGAGTATTAAGCGAGTTCAAGCAAATATGTAACAGGATGAGCGTTGTAATTGTTGGTTCACTAGTTTGTCAAATGATTCGAAACTTCAACAAGACCTGGATACAAATTTTGGATTGCGAGTGTATCAAAAGTAAATACTATCCCCTTTATTAATGTATACGGTTTTTCATCATTCCAGGAACCTTTTGTGGAGTGGTATGAGGCGAACAGTACACTTCCTTATGTCAGTACCCTCACGGTGAGTATTATTCCTTCTCGTCATTCCTTAATCAAACTATAACCTGGCAGCATGGAGTGGTTGATTGATTGATTGATATTAAGCGCCGAAACAGCGAGGTCATATAGGGCCAGAAGTAGGTGATAGAGAGGTAAGACAGCAAGCAGGAAGGAAATAGAAAGAAAAGAGGAACAGATGAAGAACTGAAAAGGAGTGGCTTGGTCGAAAGGGCGCCAAAACCCTTAAGGGGGTGCGGGAATAGGGGGACAGGCTTGGGGGAGGGTTAGGGGGGTGCGGGAGTAGGGGACAGGCTTGGGGGGGTTTTGGGGGGTGCGGGAGTAGGGGGACAGGCTTGGGGGGGGAGGGGGTTAGGGGTGTGGGAATAGGGGACAGGCTTTCTACCCCCCCCCCAAGCCTGTCCCCCTATTCCCGCAACCCCCAAACCCCTCCCCCCCCCAAGCCTGTCCCCTACTCCCGCACCCCCTTAAAAGTATTACCCACATCACTACAGGCATCAGAGAACTTAATTAAGTAACGGGAATTATAATGTTTTTTAATTCCTCCCAAACTATTCCAAGTAACAGGACACCATTATTTTTATTATTATTATTTTTTATATGTTCCTGTTTCCTGACATAGTTTGTGGGAATCAAGGCACTCCAATATACCCCTTCTTAAGTTAAGGAGAGAGTAGCCTATTCTTTGGTACAGTCGGCAGCAAAAATCATGTCACCTCACTCAGCACTTCTTAAAAGCTAACATAAAGGTTCATCATGGAATAAACACATTCACCACCATACAGAAATACCATATCCAGGGCGGAAATTAATATACTTCTCTGTTTTTTCAGTTTACGAAACCGTGATGCTTATATTTCCATACTTATTTCATGTCTTGGCGATATATTTCCATACTTATTTCATGTCTTGGCGATAGGACATTTGCCGCTGACTGTACATCGGAGCGTCTTGATTACTCCAAAGTATACTGTATATCAGGAAACAGGACCAGATGAACAAAAGTAATGGTGTCCTGTTGCTTGGAATAGTTTGGAGGAATGAAGGCTCTCTAATGTACAGTCGGCGAAAAAAAAAAAAAAAATTCGAACCAGCAATACTTATTTTTTACCGACCTGTCGCCACATCTGCCAAGTCATGAAGTAAGTATGGAAATATAAACTTCATGGATTTGTAAACAGAAAAACAGAGAAATACTTTAATTAACCACCTGGATATCGTATGTTATCGTTTAAGAAGTGCTGCGTGAGGCTACACAACTTTTGCTTCCGACTGTACTCTCACAATCCAAAATATGTATCCAGGCTTTGCTTCGAATACCTTGATCGAGTATTAAACGAGCTCAAGCAAATATGAAACTAGATAAGCGTTGTAATTGGTTCACTAGTATGTCAAATGATTCAAAACTTCAACAAGACCCGCTGGATACAAATTTTGGATTACGAAGTCGGCTTAGGGAAGTGGCATCCCCATCACTCACCATTCCTGTACTGATGATGATGATTATGATTATATCCCCTCCTCCCTTCCCTTTATACACCCACACAGATCAGCGAGGTAAACTACGAACATGTGGGTTTTCTCGCCTGCCTTCACAATACAACGGAGAACAGACTGGATGGAACGTGTGACATCAATTCTCCTGACGTCTCATCTGTATATCTCTACGTCAAAGGTACAATACAAATGCTTAATATATATAGTGTCCCACGTATACTTACTTGATACTCACCTCCTCTTGGTAAGATTCAGTAAACCCTCGATATACAATGAATAAAGTAATTGTATTCACGTACCACTTCATTTTACACACTTATTGAAGACCACCTAATGTTTTCCCAAGCTTGTGTTATTCATTACTCACCACTTCATTTTACACTTAGTCACTTATTGAAGACCACCTAATGTTTTCCCAGGATTCTGTTATTCATTCCGGTACAGACTAAGTGATTTACTGATCGAGCCTCAATTAAATGGATGGTGTTAATCTTCATTCATCTTATATCGAGAGCCTACTGTACAGACCTATTTCGATCACAGGAACTCTATTTAGATGCATCCTCAACCCATCCAATATGTACTACAAAATTATATAAGTCATTGAAGCCAAAGTTGATTTTTTGTGCCACAGTTTGGAGAAATTAGAAGTCTCCAACTCTCCATAACAAGGCCCTTCCTTAATTAAGAGGGTAGTACAATGTTGGTAAATCTGGAGCAACTGATTCCTCCAAATTATTCCAAGCAACAGGCCACCGTTATATTTGTTAATCTGGTCCGGTTTCCTGGCATATATACTTTGGAGGAATCAGGGAACTCTATTTAACTAAAAGAATATTACCCCTTTAACAGAAAACAGACGCCCTCAGTGATACTAATAAAATTCCGTTTCGTGGCATTTTTGGAGAAAGTAATTCAGTAATTCTCCAACAACAACGAAAAAAATCTCCCCTTAATTAACTATGAATATCCCTTTCTGATGACAGACGAGAAAAACCTACTGGCCAAGGAAGCCAAGACAGGTCACCACTCAGCCTTTGTTGGTGAACCGTTTGTACTGCCATGCAAACCAACCTTCCCTGATGTCAACGTTACCATCGAGAAATTGTACAGCAGCTATGTAAGTTATGCAAGTCTGTGAAATGTTATACTCTGTTATATTATACTGTGGGCAGGTGTATTATGCCTGTATGCAAGAATATCTGTGGTGTTGACAATGGTGTGGTACCGGTACGATGATTCTGTTGTTGTTGTTTGTCTATGGAGCCGTCGTACAGGTACCACACTATCGTATGCATCACAAATGTTCTTGAAAATGGCCCTATGATCCACCACATCCAGTTAAGGGTAGATAGATGCTTTTGTTGGTGAATTGGAAGATCTCTGATTCCTCCAAACTATGCCACAAAACAGATCTCCTACTAGTATACCATTGAGGGTGTCTGTTTTCTGGTATAGTTGGGAGGAATCAGTTGCCTTCCAAATTACAAACAAGAGAATCTCCCCTTAAGAATATTTTACCTGGGCAAATGGAAATATATAGTGTTCATATTCTTTAACTCACAACTGTAGTTTTTATAGACGCAAATAGAAACATATATAGTAGTGTTTATGATCTCTAACTTAATAATAAAATAAGTATACAGTTTATATTGACTCAGATAGAAATATATGATGTTCATGTTGTCTAACTCACAAATACATTGAGTATATATACAGTTTTCTTGATGTCAACATTGAAGACGACTATTTTAATTCTTCCACATTAGGTTTTCCTCTGATGTGTGTACTTACCTGTTCTCTTCAATCCATTATAATCCCTTGACCATCACCACAAGCACAGCACAGTACAGTACACTATAACATCCGAGTAGCCACTATCAGTTTTGTGCACTGTAATCCAATTTATTTGGTTCATCTTGCTTTCTTTCATATAAACACAGTGATGTCTTTTATATTACTCACGAACTGTAATTTTCTTTATATATTAATACTATAACTCTTCCCAATGCTTCTCTTAACTCCATTCGTGCATGTGTTCTAGTATAGACCTAACCATACAAACGATTGGTATCTAGTGGTATGCAGATCCTTCCCATGAATCAGCATACATCATAATTATCTGATAAAGGGAAGATTCTGTTGTTGGGGAATTGGAAGGTCTCTGATTCCTACAAACTTTGCCACGAAACAGATCCCCTATTAGTATACCGGTACCATTGAGGACATTTGTTTTCTGGTATAGTTAGTAGGAATCAGTAACCTTCCAATTTACCAATAAGATCTCCCCTTATTAAGGAACCTTGTGATGTAGTCAGAAAATTGAAGGTGAATGCGTCCTTCAAATATTGCCGCGAAACACCACCTATATGGAAGGATCGTGTGTTGTGGCATAGGCAGGAGGAATTAGAAGCCTTTAGATCCCATTCTCGATCACAGGGTCCTTAAGCACTTAATATAATGCATACATCCACCTTCTTTCTCCCTTGGATCATATGCCCATCAGTCAGTCACAATTCTATGGGTATTATTATTAAACTACTGCTTCGAGGAAAATTTCTCTTCGTAACTTGGTTCCTATTATTATTTTGCAGGACGAATTGCGCGACGAAGAAAACTTTTCCTAGGAGAAGTAGTTTAATAATACCACCCTATTATATCTTTACACCAACAGGACCCCAGATCCGGCTTTTTACTAACTCGCTCGGATCCTATAGAAGTTTTTCATTGCAATGCTACATACAAGGACTCGGTTGATGCTGTTCATTTGGTGGTCTACTTTCGCAGTCAGTATGCACCCCATATACCGTACCCTGCTGTCATAGCTTCTCTTTGCTTCACTCAACGCATAACAGAAGAACACTACTCTACTACGTATATTATATTTAACTGAACACAACACACACACACACACACGGTCGCAAATCATCACTCATAAAAAAGTTAAGCTTCCTATGACTATATAACACATCTCACACACACCTAATTATGAACACATTTTACTTCAAGGCCTACTAACCAAAGCTGCTTTATTTTTTTTTTTAATAACTAAAGCAGAAAAGCTACTTCTTTATAAGTACTTCATACTATCGTTTCATAATTTGATGACGAAAAGTAGTGTAGTGAGATTGTAGGAGTTAGGTGCTCACAATAACCTCAAGATTTACATGCTGTGACGATTTGTCCAACTCAGGCTAGTCAGATGGGAGACAATAACAATACTAATTAGGAGACGAAAGGACATTTACCGCAGACTGTATATCTCAACAAATAGCAAATTATTAGTTTTCAGGAGAAATCTCTAAAGCTTATCAATGAAGGAGGGCAACTGAGGAGGTATGCCAAGATATAAAGAGCGTGAAACCGGAAGAAAGGCCTGATAATTCCAACACTAAGATTAAAACATGCCTATATATATATACACCATTACTAACAATCCTTCTCAGAAGTAGAGGTGAATAACCTATGCTCACAAGCTACCGTGACCGTGTCCAAATATTCAACAAGAAGGAAAAACTGTAGCCTATTTACAGTTAGCAGGCTGCAAACTTCTACTTAAGGCCTATAGTAAAATAAATAATGCGTGTATAGGGAGTTCACTGCAGACAACGTGACAATGTGCAATAGTGCCGTGGTAAAGTTGGTGGTGGTGGTGGTGTTGTTGGTACAGTTATTATGGCAGGGCAGTCAAGGAGAAACTTGCATTGATCCAAACCGGAGTGAAGATGACTTATTGGCAGCTCTGAAGACATCCAACATGATTATTTATGGAAACATCAGTTATACAGAGAAAACTAAGAAAAGTGTAGAAGTTGACATCACACAGTACAATTGCAGAGATGTTAGCCGTTATAACTGGTGCAGTAGTGTGTCTCATGAGTTAAGATTGCATTACAATGGACCTGAACATCGTGAAGTTAATATTCTGGGGTGTAAGCTCAATGTAACTGATGTTACACGTTTGAATGAGACACACGACACAAGAATGTTCCTATTGAAAGCCACAACAAAGGATAAAGCACACCTGGTGTTGGAGACAGTTGCATTACCTCTAACACTCATCAATGATAGCGACAGTGCGCAAGCCTTGGAGTTCTATGGTATGGATAGGCTGATTACGCTCACAGTTTTCCAGTACATACACCATTAAGGGGATAATGCACGTTTGGTCTACTGGGGTGCCTTGATTCCTTCGAAATATGCTGGGAAACGGGACCAGATTCAATTAGTGGCCTGATGCATGCTTCGAATAGTTATAAGAAAAATCAGGTGCTCCAGATTTACCAACACGTCCTGTCCTTCCCCCTTAATGGTGTGTATAATTGGAACTCACAAACCCCCAGGGATGTATTAGTTATTACCTACAGTACAGCAGTATATAGGGGCTAACGAGAATCTGTACCAATATTATTATAAGATTAAAATATGCTACCACCAACATATATTTGTTTTCCAGGCGGTGATGATAATAATAATAATTATTAATACATGGGAGTCACTTCAGCTGAGCACATTTATTGAGAGCAATACCTTATAGCACATTTCATAATATCTGATTATATTTGAAAATTTCTTCTCTCTCTCTCTCTCTCTCTCTCTCTCTCTGTTAACCAATTGGAACCCTGGCTACGTTTCTAGGTGAAAACTTTCAATTATACGTTCACTACACTCAAAATTATAACCAGAGATTATGCAGGATGTTAATCATTTATCCCATCAGAATATGTCATACGACCCTCGTTTTGGTTATCAAATTGAAAAGCCCAGCATTAAGAAGCATGGAGGAGGTTACCTGTGTATGGCATCGTACCAAGGCAAAGTTAACTCCAAGTATTTCTCCGTGAATGTCATTGGTACAACTTTATATTATCACTGTTTTTCCTTGTGGGAGTAAATGTCATAGTTTATGTCCAAATAGTTTCAGTAATTATGGTTGACTTGCTATTGTTAGTCGTAAAATGTTGGTGACCTTAATCATTATGGGTATTGATATATGCTGCATTTTAGAATGTTATGCTATTGCATCCTTGTTGCCCATTTTGTCTGGTCATAAAAATATATTTGTTAATGTTTTTCTACCGGACTGCCATGGTAATTCTTTAATAATGTTCTAGAACGTGAAGCAGGCGAGACTAAAGTTTACCTCTGTTGGGCCATGTGGTTAGTCCTACTTTCCATTAAAATAATAATCTGTTAGGCCCTTGGGGGTGTATGGAAGTAGAGAGTTCCCGACAATGGAAGAGTTATCTGTCTGGTGTTTCCCCAAGTCAAGGCCAAACAAGGGAAGTTGAAAGTAATTACCAAACATAACAAGCAGACTGCAGCCCTGTTGTATACAATGTTCCCCCGTCCTCCGTCCCTGGGCTGACTCCCTCACGGTCCCTCAGTCAATCGTTCCCTCAGTAAAGTAGGCTACACTTGCGATCCAAAATATGTATCCATGCTTGCTTTGATTAGCCTGATCGAGTATTAATTAAGTGAGCTCAAGCAAATCTAGAACAGTCAGGATAAGCGTTGTGATTAATTGGTTCACTAGTATGTCAAATGATTCAAAATTTCAACAAAACCTTAATACAAATTTTGGATTGCGAGTGTACAGACCCAATTTTCTTGACGTCAGTTCTTTGCTTCAGTTATTATGGTAGGTGAGATGGGTGTTTAGTCATCCGTGGTACACCAGTGTTTAATGTACGTATTGTGGTGATATGTATTCATTGATGATATTTATATTATTATTCTGTGCCTTGTGTTTTTCTTGGTACTGTACTGTACTATAGTTCGGCCTCACCATCACCATCCACAGCCTTTCTTGATGGCATGTTGAGACCATCTAGAAAACCCTTAGCTTTATTCTATGTCCAGGCCCTTGTGTATATATATATATATATTTTTTTATACATACAGTGTGACTTATGTTGCGTTGGGTAACCACTTCCCTCGTCTGCCTCACGTTTTATTACATTATTTGCATGGTAACATTTCCTTTTTTGATCAAACACCATTTTGCTGACCTTAGGTCATGAACGACAAATTAAAAATATTCTAGTGTTCTGGGATGTCGACGTCTCAAGAATGAAGCCCTTTATTTAAATCATATAACTGCTTTGGTATGACCAGTAATTAATACTGACTATTGTATGGTGTTGTCACAAATGTTTTGTCAATAGAAGTGTGATATGTGGTGTGTAGCCTAACATTAGGGAAAATATTGCTTCACATTCAACAACATACCATAATTACCATTGCTGATTTTCCTAATTAATCGAACTGTACTATTTAAAGTTTATGACCATTTACGAGTATTAACATGTGGTGTATGTATACAAAAAGTACTGTACAGTAATCAAAAGACCTGTAGAACAGTAATACAAACATTAAAACATTGTTCTAGGATTATTATATAAACAGAATAGTGCATGTTAACTGTGTTCAGATTGTGTGCTTAAGTTAAAAGGTAATGTTTTTACTACATATTATGATAAATAAAAAATTTCAGATTAGTCACTGATTTCATCCACAGGATTACAAAATTATAATCTGACATACATTAGCTAAAATTTCACTGATGTAGTTGAAAAGGTAGGGTAACTACTGTATTTATATTTATTATTATGGTTGCCTGGACTGTTTGCCATTACAGTTAGCATGCAAAATTTTCCTGTTATTAATGTTGATTTCTTAAGACTTGTAGTAATTCTGACTGTTGTATATGCTGTGCTGGGTGGCTTGTGTAAAATAGTATGCCTATTTAGCAGTATACAGTACAGTAGGCCTAATTGAATGAATGAATAAGAGTGTGCTTCTGTTCTTGGCATGTATATTGCTTGGTATTGTTGGCTTCATACTGTATATACTTTACAGTCGGCTGCAAAAGTCATGTCACCTCCCCTGCCCAGTCATGAATTATATTGTATGGATATATAAGCTTCACTGGCTCGTAAAATGAAAACCAGAGAAGTTTACCAATTTTCCTCCTGGGTATTACACTTTTGTATGGTGAATGTGTTTGTTTGATTATTATCCTTAATGAAATCCTTCAAAAATAGCTGAGTGAGGCAACAGGACTTCTGCCACTGACTGTACAATGATAACAAACTTATGGAACTTGTGCCATCTTACCTGAGATAACTAAACTTTACTGTTGTTAGGGTCAGTTGTCATGTTTTCTATAGTCTCTCTATACCTGCTAATTTAGCTTTGCCTTACAGTACAGTAGGTTATTAGTTATATTTTGTGTACAGTAAACACAGTATTACTGGATATCTATGTTCTTGTATCTTTATACATTTTGCTTGTCAAGATAAACATTGTATAGCAATGATAATGACCGTGTTGTAAATATTAAG
Organism: Petrolisthes cinctipes; assembly: GCA_033782935.1. Taxonomy (NCBI): domain Eukaryota; kingdom Metazoa; phylum Arthropoda; class Malacostraca; order Decapoda; family Porcellanidae; genus Petrolisthes; species Petrolisthes cinctipes. Next base: position 49,412 of record JAWQEG010002761.1, read on the forward strand.
AGTCGTGGAGTAAAGATGATGAAATATATGAACACAGTCATGTTACTCACACTGTTATAAGTTATGTAATTAACTTCCATCAGTCGCCCAGCAAACTTTGTCACGTCCATTCGTTGAGGTTGTGGGATCCTGGCAAGAAAATATGGTGAACCTACTTCCTGATGATGAAGATTTGGAAGCACACTATGATGTTGAAGAAGGACAAACTGTGAACCTCACTTGTGAAATTGAGGTACACAGCCACAGTGGAGGATTGCAACTCGTGTGGAAGAAGCTCAATTACTTTTCAAATGGGGTGAGTTTTATTTTTCCCAGTTCTGGACACATTTTTCATATGCTTACTGAAGTCATGATTCTCTCTCTTTCTCTTGCAGTGGAAATATTGAAACCTTTCCATGCACTAAGTGAACTTACACCAAAGAATCACCTCATTACTGTACTTGCATTTGCTACCTTTAGTGCCTGTCTAGCATTAGTATTGCATAGTATTACGTCTTTAGTATTACGTAGCTTGCAAGAAATCCATTGAAATAAGAGTTTATTGAATTGTAGTTTGTTACTGGTTTACAGATACAAAGTGTGAACATTTTATGGGATATGATGAAAATAACATATTTAAATATTGTTTCGCACCTAGACTGGAAGACACAAGTTCTACAGGGAGCCTCAGATGGTTGAAGACAAGAAGATACGTTACTATGAGATAAACAACGTTATGTTAGAAGACTCTGGAGAGTACCACTGTATTGCCTCACTTGCAGGCAAAGATACAGAGGCCATTATTGTCCTCAATGTTGTGAGTAAGTACAGATAAATACTCCATTCAGTGTTTTCTACTGAATCAAATTTTTCCAGGATTAAGTCAAGCTTAATACTTGTATGTACTGTACTTTATTTTCCCTTTATTCATTTGCTGTGTTCTCTTGAGCTTCTAATGAATATTTTTACTGATTTTCTTGTCAGTATCCCATCTATACAATACAGTGCTTCCACAAATACTGCTTGAGTTATTTTATATAATACTGGAGTATGTCACAGTCTTAGATAAATGCAGGTATATCTTCAAATATTTGGCATCAATTGAACTGACACTTCTCGTATACTGGCCTGTTAATTTATGATGGACTAACTACAGTACACATTGGTGGTGCATGGTAACCATTTGGTTTTCTATGGTGTACAGGCATTAGTACAGAATTGTACTACAGTATTTTAGACATCTCAATTCAACAACAATTGAGAGGATTCAAGAAAGATCAAAAGAAAGGCACAGAAAGAAAGGAATGAATAAGATAATAGGAGAGGGACTGTAGTGTGTCATTTACCTGTGTCTCTTGTGAGGGCTTGAGATTACTAAGTGAAACTTCAAGGTACTGTATTGATTGCTTCACATGTGTTGAACAAGAAGAATTGAAATACTATTGATTTAGTTGATTGCATCTATAGACGTATATGTCTTGTCATAGTTAGGGCTTACGGGTACTCTAAATATATTGTGACCAAAATAAATCTATCCACCAACCAAAATATAAAATATAAAATGTAATCCAGGAAATTCCTTTGAAATGCCTTGTACCAGAGTGGTAGCACCTACCAAGACAGGGTTGTCTTTTTATTTTCAACTGTACAATACCTATACTCTCTTGTGTACTACCGTTTTATTTTTCTTTCTTGCAAATACAAGTATGTACTGTACTGTACCAGAAATCATGCTTCCATAATCTTTTCAGGCAGTGATGAAGTGTACTTGGATATGCAGATTGAACATCCCAACATCACCAGCATTCCTGAGACAAAAGCAGGCATTATGTGGAAAGCATACTACAGGGCCCACCCTATACCTGTCTTTCGTTGGTACAAAGGTAATGTTTTATATAATCTACTGTACTATAACCAAGCAGGAAACAGATATTTCATGATACTTGTGTGAAGGAGTAGGACCCTAATTTGGCATATATTTTCCTTTGTTTCCATATATTATTGCTTGCTCTCCCATCACAAAGGAACTGCAAAGAGATGGAATTAACACGCTGGATAAATTAATTTGTAGTGCCAAAAAATAATGTTCATGTTCTCATAAAAGTTAAGCTGTATCAGAGTCATGCTTGGATAATTACTGTACTATACATAGAATTGAGTGCACAAGAAATGTAGACACTGCCTCCCTGTATTGGACAGTTGGTGGTTAGGTTTCCCATGTTACCACTATATTTACTGAAACTTTCAAAAAATATTTTTCTGTGATCTCTTATATTTGCCAATATTATACCTTCAGATGGAAAACTTCTTGATTCATCTACGGATAATGTCGGACACAAACGACATGATCTCCGTGTACGAAGGTTTCATGATGGGGAACTGGAACTACGCATTGATGACCCAGTCATTTCTGATATAGGAGAATACACACTGGAGGCTAGCATCCATGAAGAAATAGGAAGTGTAATAATGTCAAAAACTGTTACCATGTTCTTCACAATGCCAGGTCAGTAGTAAAGTAAGCAAAAAATTCAAAGATGATTGGTAAGTCAAGGGATAGGGTGCTCAGCTCATGGTTGAAGCAAATTGAAGACTCATGCTGGGAGGTTTTGGGGTTGGGAAGAATGTCAGTGTGGAGGTTTGCTGATCCCAAGAGATTACTGTATGCCAAAGCACCGCCAGACATATGCCCCCATTGATGATGATGTGGCCATATGCATGAACTCTGTATACATGATAAAAAAAACTATCAAGCAGGAGGGGTCTGATGGTTCTGTAAATGATCGGCACAGCTCATGATGCCCCAAGATAAAACAAGTTATTTTTCAGTATCCATCATCTAAGGTGTCAGAATGCTTCACACGAAAATTGCACGTTATTTGATCGTGTGTACAGGCACCTCCACTCAGAAGGGCTACACTTTAATATTACTGGTATATTTGTGAAGTCTAGAATTGCAGGTAGCAATAGTGTGCATAGAGAAAAGTAACTGAATGTGAGAATACCTTACAATATTGCATCACTTTATTGTTAGTATTATCAGTATATGGTAGGCCTACATTATGTACTGTACAGTATAGACAGATAAACTATACAGTAAAAGTCTAGTCTTTCGGCATTCAACGTTTCAGCACATCCGATTTTACGGCACTTTTTAAAAATAGTCCCATTCTGATAATTATTCGACATTTCGGCACATTTTCTGAAAGATATCGGTACATGGCAGTTTTCAAAAGGGCGCCCTGATCATCAGCTATCTTGTGTAGTGATGTCATGGACTAAACTCCTCCCATTAGGCTAACTGGCTAGCTACCCGGGCTCTTGTGTGAGAGGGTAAGAGTAGCGGGTACGAGACAACGAGTTTATCTCTTGTGAGTGAGTGAGCGTCACTTTCTAATGCGTGGTGAACTTTGTCTTGGCCTACCTTTATTATTACGAACAGACCCGAGTCCAGCTGAACTTGGCTAGTACCATCCCAGCCACAGATCATTTACACATCATAAATATGCCTTGATTTTTGTATTTCACAAATAAATACGAAAAAATATGTTCTGTATTATTTATTCATTGCTTATAGTTACAAAAAATCACATGCAAGACCAAGACCATTATCCAATGTTTTGGCAAATTCAATGTTTCGGCACCTACTTGGTCCCGAAGGTGCCGAAAGACAGGACTTCTACTGTAATAGTTATAATAGCCGTGAGTGTTGGGATATCCACATGAATTAGTACTGTACTCTAATTATAAGTAGATAGTAAGAATAATGAAATAATTCCTGCTTTGATATCAAAGAATACATGAGATACAGTAGACTTACCTATATCTGGAAGTAGTACAGTACAGTATATTATAATAATGATAGTGTTGTCATTTCTTTTTCAGCAAAGCCCCAACTTCCTAGTTTCACAATTACACCTCAACAGGAGATGCACAAGAAGAACAGTTTGTTTCAAATTATTTGCTCAGCAAGTGCATACCCTAAGCCGGATATCAATCTTGAATTTAGAAAATGTTCTAGCAAAGAGCTGTGTGAAGGCTTTGTTGTGCAAGATATGGAGGTGAGAACAGTTTTCAAGTATTGTATGTCTGTACAGTTATGCACATTACTTCAGCTTTACTAGTATCTCACCCTGAAACTTTTTCCTTGCCTATCCCTTTCCAATGCTTCAATATCTTAATGTTTAAGAGAAACTTTTTTTTCTTTTTTTTTATCAATTTTTTCTTCCACTCTTCTTGCATTTAGGGAGAAACAATGAATGAACTCCGCAAAGGTACAACAGAAGATGCAGACCAGATGGTAAAACGTGAATCCATGTGGTCTGGCCGTGCTCAGGTGCCAGGTTATTACAGGTAAATCACTTTACTATACAGTACTGATATTATAGGAGAGGTCCTGGATGAGGGTTTTGAATGGTAATGAATAAACCATTTATCACATTGACTCCACCTTAATCATTAATTATCACTATCTTATTAAGGCTACAAATTGTACCTGAATACAAGTTGCATTGTTAATTTGGAGCTTGGATGTACAGTCGGCAAAAAAGTTTCGTTACCACCCCTACGTTAATTTTAACATGGGTAAGCGGTGTAGGGTTGGTACTCCACCGACTGGGCAGCTGGTGCCTCGGGTCATCCGGGACATGCTGGACTCACATCGTTTTTGCCCCGGCAGTGACAACTTTTTTAAATCAAAAGTTTAGCTGATTTTAAATTAAATTTTGAGTGTTCAAGAACTCTTACTATTCAACTATTCATTATTAAACGTAAGGAAATGCGTTTGAGTATTTTAGAACAAGAATAACCGTGAAATACCCAGAAAAAATAGCACTGGGTGAAACAACGTCATCCCTGCTTGAATGCCCATGATACACTGAGGTTTGGGCACGGAGGGTAGGCCTGTTACACACTGTTAAAAGGATGGTAACAACACTTTTTTTGCCGACTGTACATTTGTATACCTTTATATGGTATTTACATGTTTTTCTTTTGTATGAAGAGATAGGCTTCTCATTGTCAGGAGGGGCAACAACTCCCAAAATAATACAGGTAATATTTTGTCCATAAACAGTAATTCCATACTGTACTTCTCTTTCAGATGTACTGCTTCCAATGATCATGGAAATTTCAGCACAAAGCAAGAACAATTTTTTGTGACAGGTAAGAGATTAAAGTTTATCCAGTGTCAGAAATTATTTTAATACAGTACTGTACTGTATTACTTTATGAATACAGTACATTGAAGGCATTATTTATGGGTGACCAGTCGTCTTTGCTACATGTTTAATTTTTCCAGCATAGCAATTCTGTTATTATATTTTTTTATAATTACAGTTACTAATACTGACAAGATATTACAGCTTATAATAATGTATTAGTTACTTTTACATATTATTGCTGCCCTCATGTCACCTTGCTATTACCTTAACATTTGACATATAACATACATAACTAATCAGATGAATACACTCTCAACAGATGGAGAGGATACAAGCAAAATGTTGTCAGCAGAGGTGATGGTTGATGGAAAATATAAGAATGGCGATGAGTCAGTAAAGGTCACTGTAGTTGAAGGAGCCAATGTCACTGTGTTGTGTCGGGCTAACAAGATGCAGACCCTTACACACCCTGTTTGGGAACTGGTCAATACAAACATTACTGGATTTGCTAACAGTAAGTATTACTGGCCACAAGAATTCGCATACACGCTGTTGTTTTTGAGGGCTTACAACATATAGAAAATGTAAGAATACATAACTGCAATACATCATTATTAGATTTGTTGTTTTTGCTAATCACAGAGTCACTTGGTAGACCATACATTGCAGTACTTCCAGAATAATGACCTCTCTTTCCATATAGCCTGTGTATGAATTCCTGTGGCCAACTGTACATTAATATGTAGTGCTTAATACCTACTGTACATATTTACCATAGAGAGACCATTTCTGGGATCCCTCTAGTTACCCAGATCTTTGGTACAAGTACTGTAATGATTTGGTCCTACTGTAGCTTCTTGGGCTTCTTCCTTTGCAGAAGGTAGGGATTAATTGGAGAACTTTACTAAATGTCTTATGGAATGTTTTTAACATAGGGAAGGCAGTAGTATTTTGTTGCATTGAGGCATTTCTCATACACCATTGAGATAAAAAAAAATATTGCTGTTAAAGTGTCATACATTAAGGAGAAGCAATTCTTAGTCATTGGTGTTTTTCTGTATTATGAGAAAGATTTTTGAAATATATTATTGTGGTATATAATTAACTTAGATAAGCTTCAATATCCTAATATCATCCATTATTGAGAGTTACCATGATTAAAACCTTGCCAAGCATTTCATATCGTAACATACTATACTGGATAACTTTTTCTTCTATTGTATTATGTGTTAAGTCACCTTTGTTTCCCTGACACCTCATTCTTACCCACCTTCATTAACCTCTCACTGTTCATCATGTTCTTTATATAGTATATGTGTTGATCATATTATTCTTTCTCTTTGGTAAGATTTCATCATCAAAATGCAAGGTACTATAATTATGTATGAACATTGATTGAAAACTTGGCAAACAACTTATCTTGACCCAATTTAATTCACAGAGACGAGTGAAACTGAGTTATCATACATCTCGGAGATCACTGTTCATGAATTTACAAAGGAAATGCACAACATCATCCTCGTCTGCAGTATGGGTTCTGAAAATGCTACGGTCAACATGAAGGTTATATGTGAGTTGACTTGAATCCTACAGCAAATACTGATATACCTAGTTATGATTCCTGACCATGACTGTATTGCATTATGGGGGTTATCAATTGTGCATGAGATTAAAGGGCTACTGATTCTTCTAAAGTAACCCATGAAACAAATCCACACTTGCATACTGAAGTATGCAGAAGCCAGAGAGAGAGAGCAGTGCAAGGTAAACAGTTCATAGGATTGTTAGGGAGAATCATGGAGGGATAGTGAAGCATAATACAATAAGGTGATTTGGATATGTGAAGATAATGCAAGATAGAAAGTTTACAAAGAGGGTTTATTAGAGCGAAGGTGAGAAACCTGGTGTGAGAGGCAAATCACTGGTCTGTTGGGTGAGCAGGTAATATGGTGCACAAAAGTTTATTCCCTCAGCCTGCCACAATATAACTGAATCACTTGTGGTTTGAACAACTAAACAGGCAGGAAATTCATTCATATTATGACTTGCTGAGGGAATGAACTATTGTGCACCATAGGACAGAAGGAAGAGGTATGTGAGCATAAGAGTAGGGCTTGACCAAGTGAGGAGAGACTGTCAAAAGAGGAAGAATTAGGGACTCCACTGCCATAGTCATTAGCCACCCATTGATTGATAAATACTGTAGCTCAGAAGAGCAATGTCCACTATAATTGCAATAGAAGAGAGAGTGATGCAACTTAGCCACAAAATGTGTAAGTTGTTAAAGGCGATAAATGGCAAAAACTGTCTCAAAGTAGGAGTAAACAATTAGCTGTGCCAAGATTAGTAAGAGTGCCAGGACATAGCCTAATATACTACCACAAGAATTATTATAGTTTACTGTACAGTAGGTCATGATTTGTATGCTGCTTCTTTGTACATCACTGTAATCATTTGGAAATATAATTATTGCAGGTATTGTAATTGTGAGATATAAAGCCTTCATTCAGTTGAGTTGTATTCAGTAATTGAAATAATTAATTAATTTGTTGTAATAAACTGATCCCCATTTTTCCAACATAAACATATCTTGAGTTTGGTAAGGCAGTTGGTAATTTTATTTAAATTTCCTAGAAGAAGCAGTCTTGGAACTTACATATCTGTATATTTTAGGAATTCATTGCCTACTTACAGCCATGATGTTCCCAAGTTGGAAAGGTGGCGTTGAATCTCCCCTAGAGCCCTATTACAAACTCCAGCGCTCCGGGAACCTCTCCCTCTCCTGCCCTGTTATTGGTCAGCCCATTCCTATCATCACGTGGTTTAAGGTACGGTACTTTATTATTGTATGTTATTTTTTTAAACCCATAGTACAAACTATTTCAAGTACAGTTGGACACACCGAATCAGGGTACAGCCCAGGTGATAGGTGATCAGCTTCTGCCAGTATCAAGTTCCTTAGTGCCCTGTAGGATATTACAGGGACAGAAGCCATTTAGGGATTAGTGATGATAAGCAATTACCAGGAGTAATCAGGGGTTACTTGAAAGGGGCGTGGGTCTTCATCTGGGTCACAAATTCACATGTCCAGTGTTGTATGGCTTACATACTATAAACTAGGTAGATACACATGGCTGTGGTGCTAGGCTATGTAGGGTCAAAGGAGATGGATTCAGTAACATGTAAAAGATGAAATTAGTGAACATTCCCAATCAGTTATTAAAAAGCTACATATATTTGAGCACTCTTAACATCACAGAGAGGAAACTTTTGATGAGGACTAATGCTGTATAATATTTAAATTTCTAAAGCAGTGTCTTTTGTGGTATCACAGTACTTGGAACCATTCTGTTTACTTAGTTGTAAGCTGCATGGTGAATTCAGAGCTTGTTTGGGTGAATTAGACTTGAATCTTATTGTAAACCACTACCCCAACTTTTGATCTGAATGTACTAATCATACAACACCTTACATCAACGCAACCCCCTCAATTATTATTATGAGGTGCTGCAAAATCATGTTGTTCATTATTACCAAGATATTTACTAAGATGGAAGGAAAGTGTCGGTGGATATTTGATTGTGGCTGTACCTGGAAGAATGAGGTTTTTCTTTTCCTTGGTAAGCTTCATATGGTATGTGCTTAACAGACTAAAGCAATCTATATGATATACTAGAGTAGCATTGACACTATATTCTTCACCAGGATGATGTGGCACTGATGAACAAGAGACATAGACAGATCATTGGTGACCACATCTCTTTTGAAATCCTAAAGGAATCTGACTCTGGAAAGTACACATGCAAGGTGAGGGACACAAACAGTACAGTACTAGATAAGTAGGAGTGAGATATAATTAGAATGTAAAAGCAAAACCCAATTTGGTAGGTGAAAGAATTATTGTGATTTCAGTCATCATTTACAAATTTGGGGTTACAGTGCATGAGTAATAGATGAGGTTATTGAAAATCAGAGTAAGAAATAAGTCTGAGCTTCTCTACAGCTGATTCAAAAGTAATAAGTTTGCATAATTAGTAAAATAGAGGGCAGTTACAGTAATGTAAGTGACAGGTATAGCACAAGTTAAATGGAATAAATGGGATGATAATTTTGGGGTTTACTTAGTGGGTTAGAGCCAATCCTCTACAGTATAATATTTATATTTATTGGTCTTTTTATATTATTCAGGCTGAGAGCAGAGCTGGCACCATCTCTGCATGGACCAGGGTAGAAGTTGTGGATCCTGATGCAGCAATGCAAACTTACATTTGGATTATCATTGGAGTTCTGATGTTTTTTTTAATTGTTGTTATTTCATGCTTCGCAAAGAAAATATACCAAGATCGGGTGAGTTATGATAACATTTAGTTGCGTCAATGTAAAGAGAATGTACAAATTTCATTAAAAGTTTATACTGGACATGATTTGTGGTAGTAATGGGTAAATCTTCAGTACTGGAAAGTGTGAATATTGTAATAAAATTTTAAATCACATTAATATGTCCAATTTAAAATGGTTATAGGTACAATATTGAACACTCTTGTAACTCAGTAATCATTGTAAAACAAGCACTCCCTCCCAGAGCAGATAGAGAGTCTAAGTTAGGGTGTGAAGGCAGGTGGTGTCGAGAGGGTGAAGTATTCTACATTTACCTCGCTGGGCGGTATATCTCATCATAACATTCCTGTACCACCGATTCACCTATGTGCAATGTCTTTCTTGCATTTTGGGTGAGGCGTATGAGTTGGGAATGTTTGGGGCACTGGGTTGTCCTGGTTCAGAGGAAATGCTGTTCCGAAGGCGGACGAGTCCACCTTTTTGGTGGACCAACGGCATCCCCGAGAGGAGGTTTAGAGTTGAAGCCATAGTCGCAAGCCCGATCTTCCTCCAACTCTCTCCTCTCCCTTCCATACGGGGCTTGGCGTATGCTTCTCTTCCTCTTTCTATTTTTTCTTCATCATTTTCCCGCCAATCCTATGTTGTCTGGGCAGGGCTATGGGACTAGTTGGTGGTGGCGGCTTCTTTACCATCATTACTGCCCCTCTAGTATTATTTGATTCTGTGTTATGTATCCAAAGATCTAGTTTTATGGGTTTTCTCTATCTGCTATTTTTTGTTTGCCTGAAACTTAGGTTTCCGGATGTGGAGTTGAACCCAGGTCCGAGGCGTCCTCCTCCTCGGTGCTGCAGAGTACTTTGCTCGAATGTGCGTGGTTTATCTGGGAATTTTGCTGATTTGACTGTGGCGGCCCCCCATTATGATGTGCTGTTATGCTCAGAGACTTTAGTCTCTGACAGGCGTCATCAGTCGGAATTACGGATTCCTGGATTTGGTGGACCTGTTCTGCTGTACCGTGGGGAGTTGCTGTGGTCTCATGGGTTAGCTGCTTACGTTAGAGATAGTTTCGGTTGTTTTAGACAGAAAAAGTTTGAATGTGGTTGCTGTGAGATGATGGTTTTGAGAGTATGTGGGAGACGGTTTAACTTTTATCTTTACAGCTTGTATTGGAACCCAGATCTGGAGGATGGTATATATGACTGTTTGTTAACATCAATGGCTAGGGTGCAAGCGGAGGACAGTCATGCGTCATTTGTCTTTATGGGTGACCTCAATGTGCACCATGAGGAATGGCTAGGGTCCTCAATAACGACTCGTCATGGTGTTGCTGCTTTGGATTTTTCGTGGGTCTCTGGCTGTGACCAATTGGTTGTTGGTCCAACCCATGTGAGAGGTGGAACCCTTGACCTGGTGATGACTGATGTTCCGGATCTGGTGGAAGTAGCTGTGGTCACACCAATTGGACGTTCAGATCATTCTTCTCTCTCTGTGAAGGTTTCCACTGCCCAATCAGTTCCAAACCTGTGTGTGAGGAGGTAAGTGCTTCTGAAGAATCGTGTTAATTGGGATGCAGTTTGTGGTGCTGTGCGTGGGTTTCCATGCATGCATGTAATGTATGTTGCTGATAATCCAGTAGAGTTGCTGAATCAGCATTTGTCTATGGTAATTGAGCAATATGTGTCTAAGCAGATCATTCGTGTGCGCAATAGTGATGCGCCTTAGTTTACTGATGAGTGTAGGGCCGCATTTGATCTTAAGCCTATCGTAGGTGGACGCGTGATCGTTGCAGAGCAAAGTGGGATGAGTTTATTGACTGCCAAAGAATGGCTAATGGTGTCTATGCGGAGGCAGAGCGGCAGTTCAATAATGGAGCCAGGGATGTGTTGCTGAATGCTCGGAGCCCACATGAATGGTGGTCTACCTTGAAGAGTGCTGTATTCGGGTCTGACTCTTCACTCCCCCCCTTGGTTGGTGATGGTGGCAGCCTGGTGTATGAGCCCAGTGGTAAGGCTGCATTGCTTGCAGCTCACTTTGATAGCAAGCAGTCTAGGGAGTCTGTAGAGTTGCCCTCCACATGTCACCCCTGTCCTAGTCTCTCCTCATTTGCCTTTAGGTCAAGGGAAGTTAAAAAAACTCCTTCATGAGCTGGACTCTTATGGTGGTATTGACCCCTTGGGAATGTTTCCTCTGTTCTTTAAACAGACGGCTGATGTCCTAGCTCCCCGCCTCAGTGTGGTCTTCAGAAGACTACTTCGTCTTGGTAGTTTTCCTGAATGTTGGAGGTCTGCTAATGTTACCTCAATTCCCAAAGGCCCTCCTTCATCTTCAGTTGGCGATTACAGGCCGATTTCCATCACTCCTGTGTTGTCTAAGGTGTTTGAGAGGCTGGTGGCTGTGCGTTTAAGTAACTTCATGGAACGTAATGGTGTATTCCCACCCTCACAGTTTGCATATCGAAGGGGCCTTGGCACGTTTGATGCACTTCTGTGTATCTCTCATGTACTGCAGAATGCTTTGGAGTTGGATCGTGAGGCTAGACTGGTGCAACTTGACTTTTCTGCCACGTTTGATAGGGTAAACCATCTGGGTATCCTCTACAGACTTCGCTCTGTTGGTATTGGCGGTTCAGTCCTGTCTGTCTTGTCGCAATTCCTCACTGCTCGTTCCCAGTATGTTGTTGTGGATGGTGTGCGGAGTGAAAGAGTAGAATTAGTGTCTGGGGTGCCCCAAGGTAGTGTCTTAGGGCCGTTGTTGTTCCTAATGTATACCTCTGAACTCTTTAACATCTTGGAGAATGACCTGTATGGTTATACAGATGACTCCACTCTCATTGCTGTTGTGCCGACCCCTGGTGCCAGGATTTCTGTTGCTCAGTCATTGGATCGTGACCTGGATAGGATTAGTGATTGGTGCAGGTTGTGGGGTATGAAGTTGAATGCTGGCAAGACTAGGACAATGGTCATCTCTACGTCTCACACGGTGTATCCTTTATCGCCACCCTTGATTCTTGATGGGATTGTATTGGAGGGGTCTGAGAAATTGGTTATTCTGGGAGTTACATTTGATGCCAAGCTGACTTTTGAGAGGCATGTTCGGTCAATTTCAAGGTCTGTCTCCCAGAAGTTGGGTATAATGCGTAGAGCTTGGCGTGTGTTCGGAGATCACTCATTGTTACTGCGGTGTTACAACTCCTTTGTGTTGCCTCTGTTGGAATACTGTTCTCCAGTGTGGTGTTCAGCAGCTGATTGCCATTTCAAGTTGCTGGATAGGATTGTTTCCAATGCTAATTTTCTTACTGGCGGTTTACTTGATTGTAATCTGAGTCACCGTCGTTCTGTTGCATCATTGTGCATGCTGTCCCAATCTTTCCTATTGTCTTATTGAGCCTAGACACCCTTGAGCCTTAACCCTGTAAGAGAAGGGAAGTGGGGTTTTGATGATAACAATATGAAGTTTTACAAATGTGCAAACTTTTTACTTTCAGAAACGAGCGTTAGACCTACAACTAAAGGAACAGCAAATGTTTAACGAGGGAGATCCAGAAAGTCTAAACCCTGAGATTAGTATTGACCAGCAGGCTGAACTCCTTCCTTATGATACCAAGTATGAGGTCCCTAGAGATTCAATTATATTTGGTAAGAATTTACATAAATATATTTACTTTTCTGAACTTAAGTGGATTCCCTTACAGTAATTTCTTTGTCACATTTTGCTTACTTTGTTTTCTTTAATATTCACTATTATTGCTTAATTTAGCTTCTTAAAAACTCTTAATCAACCTTTCATGGCCAAAGGGACCAAGGCATTCTTTTGATATACAATATATACCAGTACCATGTTTATATCTGCCTTGGGAGCAATAAGAGCAGTGAGAAAATGCTTTAAGAATTAATACCAGTAGGCCTATTGATAATGTGAAAAAAATGAAGTACATTACAGTGCTCCCCCCAAGTAGACGGGGGTTATGTACCAAGCAGGCGCCGTGTACTTTGAAATCGTCTACTTGGAATTGATAAATAAAGGAAAAAAAATAGGCTCGGTACTGGCGATTCCAAAAACTATCCCTTCTTGACCATTATAATAAGTACACTCAACCCCAGATTCTCTCTCTAGTGAATTAGTTCTAAACTTGAGCCAAAGGTATAGAAAATGTATGTTTTTAAAGGTTGTTCATTTTAAAAGGGTAGGCCTAAAAGCACGAGTGTAGTGAGTGAAGAGTGAGGGTGATAGTTGACAAGTTCAGTTATCACCAATAATCCATGAGTTTCTACTCATACAAATATATTTCCTTAGTTTATATTCATTATTCATTGTCACTTTCTCTTACAATCACTTGCACTTTTCACCATATCAAATGTCTGTACCGGGATATGTGCTGAAAGTATGAAAAATGCCCGTTTAGAGAAGTTGTTCACTATAAAGGGGTTAGGCTTATCACGAGTGTATCAAGCGAGCGTGAGGGTGAAAAGTTGTTCACTATAAAGGGGTTAGGCTTATTGCGAGTGTAACTAGGGAGCAGGAGGGTGAAAGCTGTTCACTATAAAGGGGTTAGGCTTATGAGTGTAACAAGCGAGTGTGAGGGTGAAAATGGAATGGTTAGTTCAGTTACCACCAAATCTCATTGAATTTTCAATTGTGCACACACATTCCTTAGTTTGTATTTATTAATTTGGGTAATTTTCTCTTAAAATCACTTCCACTGAATATCGACTTGCGCATAGGTACTCCTACTTTTGAAAAACCGTATACTTTTGGTATTTTGGTCTCAAATAATTTCTCCGCCTACTTGGAAATCGTCTAGATAATGACCGCCTACTTGGGGGGAGCACTGTATAGTAGACATAATGATGTGCATGTCAGTAGTGGTAGTGTGGTGGGTATGATATCGTATATGGCAAGTGCAGCATACCGAGTCAAAGGATTTTTATTTACCTAGAGTAGGTAGTGAAAGGCTTTTTTTTATGGAATATGGAGTACTGTATATAAATCAAAAGACTGTCAATATGGTTATTTCCTTTTATTTTTTTATTTGAATTATTTTTCCCCTCAAAGACAAACTTCTGGGTGCCGGAGCATTTGGACGTGTGTACCGAGCCACAGCAATTAACCTTCTGCCTGGCCAAGCCCGCACCACTGTGGCAGTCAAGATGATGAAGTCTCGCACGGACAGTGCTCAACTTAAGGCTCTTCGTTCAGAAGTGAAGATCATGATCCACATCGGCCGACATATCAACATTGTCAACCTCCTTGGTGCCCATTCCAAAGACCTGGCCTCTAAAGGTATGTTAATGCTATTTTCCCAACTATTATAAACCATGATTGACATCCTGGTTGTAACTTGAAATTCATCATATGGTTCTCCCCACCAAGTGGTATGAAGGGACTTTGACGAGAAGAAAACCCACATTGGCAGTCGGAAGTTTATTACCAAACAGTATCAGTGGACACTGCCACCATCCTCAGTGGTCAATATGAGATAATTTCATCTCTTCTCGTCATAGATTATCACGCCAGAGTGATTCCTCCAGCCCATGAAGGGACTTTGTTGTACAGTTGGTTAGGAATTATAAAAACATATATGGTAATGCTTTCTGCATAGTTGTCAGAACATTTACGGTGTCTAAAATGAACAAAAATAGCACTATTGATGTAGCACCCTATTTGACATGTTTCTCTTTTGTTTCTCAGTATCAACCGTGTTTGATCTGAAGATGTAGTAACAAAGCATTATTAATAAAAGGTTAACTTAAAAAATTAATTAATTTTTATTTTAAAGTCTGTCTCCAATTGACAGTGTCTACTCGGCACTTCACACTGGTGATGAAGGGGTTTCTTGCATACCCCATGACAATTCTGTACAGGATATTGTACTGTTTGCATTATTAAATATATCAAATGTATATCTCAGTATACATTAGGCCAAACCATAAATTTTACGTTGATACCTGTGTGAAGGAATGAGATTTATTTTGTTTTATCTTGTACCATATTTCTTATTTGCTTCGATATACTTCTTTTCAAAACAGTGGAATTCTTGCACCCATGTACTAATTAGGAGACTTTGAAATATAAAGCTGTTTTGCCAAATTTAGTGTCCATATTCTCATCTAAGAGTAGGATGCACCATTATTTTGTTAAGGCAACAGTACATTACAACTAATAAAAATTAATATAGCATGTTTTAACTATGGTAACATTTACAGGGGAACTGCTTCTGTTAGTTGAGTACTGTAGGTTTGGCAACATTCTTGACTTTATGCACCGCCATCGCAAGGGATTCGTCAATCAGATCAATGAAGAGGATAAAATTGACCCGTCTATCACTGATTTAAGGATCAGGCAGCGTAGTGGATCAGGGTCAAGGTCAGTATTATGAATTGTCAACATTTGATACTTGTCAAGAGTAGCAAATTAGACAACAGTGTGATAAATCTTGCTGGTCTTATAAGTTATTGTTTTATGTAAATTTTACAGTGTTTCATTGTTATAATATCTTACTACTGTATTCAGAAAGTTATTCTTTTCAATAACATTAGTTGCTTGATTATGGTAGATATGATTTCTATTGAGTTACAGTAGACAATAACTGCATCTGTACATTGGTAAAGTCAAGGGTAAAAAAAGAACAAGAAACTCTTGCAGAAAGCCAGTTCATAAACCTTCCCAGCAAGTAATTATAATAGCCAGTTATAGGTAGTAACATTGTTGACTGGGAGACCTGACCCACCTCAAAGATTACTGAAAACCTCAGTCTTTGAAAAGGGGCACTGGGTTGATAAATTGGTAGCATTTTCACCTTCTGTCCATCTTGCCTAGTTTCAAGACTCATTACCATACAAAACATTGTGGGTAGAGGTACATAATTTCTGACCAGGGAGTAGACCTAATTGTGGCCAGATACAGGCCATACTTTTAATACATATATTAAGGTATAGATCTGGAAATGCATAAAATTTGCCGTATAGCTTGAATATTAGAGTATATTTTTTTAGTAAGAAATTCAGGTATAGACGGAAGAGGACATAGAGCTCGTAGACCTCCTGGTTAGAAATTATGTATCACGAGTGTACAGTAGTGGCCCCCTGTCTCCCGAGCAGACAATATGGACTGAATGCATTACATCAATAGAAGTACATTCATGCCATACTTATTGTGTGTAAAGCATCCATTGGAGGAAAAATCTAATAGTTCTATATATATAGCTTCCTGATGGATAGCTAAAATAATAAATTTTGCCTCCCAACAGAGGAAGACTTTCCCGCAACCTCAAGTATGCTCACCTGGCTTTCAACCACAATTCAGCCCAGTACACACCAGAGCAGGTATTTGACATAGAGAATTCCATGCAAGATATTCTGCTTACGTCTCCTTCCCCTCAACACTCGCCAGGTGTACCTGGTGAACCAATGGAGACATTTCGTGCCAGAACTACTTCATGTTCCTCTAATCACCACGTGACATCTAACATGAGCATTATGACCTGTGGTGAGTAAGAAAACCTGATTAATTTGTTTTAATATAATTAAAACTTTTCAGAAAAATTAAAAAGGTATTTAAGGAGTGAGGAGGTGCGATAGTAACCCGAGTTGTAGTTAAGTGAATTCTGTAGGGAAGGATGGGGTAATTGGTAATAATTATGAGGAGCTAGAGTTTAAGAAAGCCCACCTAAAGTGTGCAACAGGATTAATCAAAGGAATTTATGGGTAAGCACAAATTAACCCTTTCAGTATCAGGAATGTTGGGAAAATCCAACCGCTTGTTATCCAATGATGCATATTGCGTCCAACTCCATCGTCATTTATTTCATCATATTCAGAAAGAATAAACATTCCTAAAAAAAAATAAAAAAAATAAATAAAAAAATGAAGAAATAAGGTCGTGAGAGTAAATGGAATACAATTATTGTTGTCCAGCGATGAGCAAGGGAGAGTGGATTGGGAGAAGATGAGAGGTCCCTGCTCACTCAGCACACTAACAGTTGAGGACATATGCATCATCAGGCACTGAAAGGGTTAAGTGAGAGCTCTCATGGCTACAGTAGGGCTAGTAAAATATACTACTGTAGTATGCCGTGGAAAATTTACAGGAAACAAAGTTGAATTATTACAGATGGAGTACATGGGTTCAGACTGTAGATATGATTGAGATCTTGTGGTACAGTTTCTGGTTTGCCACAGTAGAGACTTTTTTTTCATGTAGGGAGCTCTTGCTGACATCATACTGTTGTTTTTCTTATTTGGAAACCATCCACCATTGCAGAGATGAATTTTAAACATGCCTTTCTATATCATGCAGTATTTTGTAACTGTAAATAAAACCTACTCATATTCTTCCAGAAAGTAGTACTGGTGCCTCAGATGGATACATCAACTCAAGGGAATTTAGCAGTCAACCTTACCCTCTTTGCTCTAAGGATCTTCTGTGCTGGGGCTATCAGATAGCAAAGGGAATGGAGTACCTTGCTTTTAAGAAGGTAATATAACTTCAAACCAGTTATAAAGAGCTGTGCACATTGCAGGTGTCAATGATGTTATGTGTAAACCCCAAAACCTGCTGAGACTAAACCAAGATCGGGAGCCTTTTGTAAGGGGACGGAATGGGTACAGTATTAAAAATTTTTATATTTTAATTCTTTAGACATAGGTTTGGGAACACTTTTTTGGTGGTGGGAATAGGTTTCTAAGTGTTGCAACATTAATGTATATGAGCTATTTATTATGTAATGGTGTTCTTGTCTTTGAAATATCTTGCATAAATAGTTATTAACTTTTTATTTTCTCAGGTATTACATGGAGACCTGGCAGCAAGAAATGTCCTACTTGCTGAGGATAATATTGTCAAGATCAGTGACTTTGGCTTGGCTAAGGATATATACAAAAATGAAAACTACAAGAAAAAGAGTGATGTAAGTACTGTACAACGGTAATTCTTTACTTTAAACACAGCATGGTTTCTTTGGATAAATGTATAAAAAATTGGAGTTTTCCCCAAGACAATTTTGAACATTTTAAGGCACAGTTTTTATATGTCCGTGTCAACCAACGTGTAGTTTCATTACTTTAGCATTTGAAAAAATTGGTCAAGATTATTACATTAATATTGATATGTAGCAGCCATTGATTATATTATGTAGATCATTATTTAATCATGTGTCTCAAGGAAGAGGAAAATAGATTATGTAAAGAGTTTAAAAATAGCTAGTGTGATGAAAAATCTGTTGAGAGTTTGAGGGTCAGAGAAGAGGAAGCCCTTGGAAAATATGGTGAGAGGTTGTAGTAGAATTTGTGACATAAGAATTGATAAAGCAAAAAAAGTTGTGCATGATAGTGCAGGTGATTTGCTAGGAGGAATATATGTTAAGGCTGGCAGCATGGTTTTAACTTGACAGTCCATGGAGAAGCTCTTTACACTATGATTAATTTGTGAGGGGGAAAGTAAAAGTTACTAGGTTCACGATAATATGAATTCGGGCTACAACATCAACCATCAGCACTTAAGTTATATACATTTTTAACAGGGACCAGTGCCAGTAAAGTGGTTGGCTCTGGAATGCCTGCAGGATCGGATCTTCTCCACCCAGAGTGATGTGTGGTCCTTTGGGGTAGTAATGTGGGAAATCTTCAGTCTGGGTCAGGTACCATACCCTGGAGTTGAATATGATGAAAGCTTTGTAGCCAAGCTGGATAAGGGGGTCAGACTGGAACAGCCACGATATGCAACTTATTCACTGTAAGTGGTTATGTTAATACAGTACTTGCTAAATAATAGAATTTCTTATGCAAGGTTTAATCATTCATATTTCTTCAGTAATCCTGCACATTCCACAAGGGTTACAGATGGCAAAACTTATGGAAATCACTCATCTTTATTGAAACTCATCTTAAATCTTAAAGGATTTTCTTAGCCCAGACAAGGCAGGAGTCCCAGGACAAACCCATGCATATTCTGTAACATTATTGTACAATATAGCTGTGTGTTCTGCCAAAGAAGACTTAGACCTGGGTTTACATTTTTCTTTCTTTCTTTCTTCTGAGGCCGGTAAAAATAGTGAGTCACATTTTAATGTGGAGGACCATCAAAATATATTATCACAAAATCTCTGGGATTGTAACTACAACTCTGCAAGTGAAGGAGCCCTTTTGAGCTATGAATTTATGAAACCTTATAACTGAACTTTTATTTCTGATATTACTATACAGTATTGTACTGTACCCCAACCTATTGTTAACTGAGTAACCATAACTGTATAGATCTTCAGAGTGGTTTTGTACTATATGGATTTCCTGCCTGGTTGTAAACCATTATTGTGTTTTCTTGTAATGTCTCCATAAAACTTGCTCATAAAATTATATATCCAGGATACTTCAACTTCCTATAGGTACCGTCTGATGTTAGAGTGCTGGAGAAAGGAACCTATGGAAAGACCAACCTTCTCAGATCTTGAACACAGTTTAGGAGAGATGCTTGGGGATGCACAGAAACAGGTAAGGTTTTACTACTACCTCTACTCTTATACTGATATAGACCAGATGTGATTCAGTTACTTTGATATAATAATAGTCATATATTAATTTAATTAATAGATACTCGGTACTTAAAATTGATGATGGTGACAGTTCATTTGACATTAATTGTAATAATTATTTCTTTTCAGTACTATCTGGAACTGAATAAACCTTACCTGGAGGACAATCCAGAGACTTCTTTCTTAGATAAGTTCCAAAGTCAAGATTATTCTGCCAAGGTTCCAGAGACCAGTTCAGAAATGGATCTTGATATGGATGGGTATGAAATGCCATTCAGTCCAAGTCCATTCGGTGCTGTTGCTTTGCCACCAGTGGAAGCTCTTGGTGGAATGAGTTTGACTCCTCGACTAACTCCACTGCAGATGGAATACATTCAGCAGAACTCGGCAGTTTCTAGCCCAGGAATTGTTGATGAAGCTGATGGAGTCTACCTTCCTATGTCATCCCCAAGTCGCAAATCTGCAAGTGTATTTAATTTTGATCAGGAGGCAGTCACTTTCATAGCCCAACGAGACAGTAGGTTGATGCAGGAAGGGGATTGGGTGGACAAAAGAGGCACGGATGAAGTTTACCTCTCAATGAACCCAGAGTCAAACTCGCCGAAGTCAGTAACTACAGAACTTCAGCAGCATTCACCAGGTGGAGTCAGACTTGCCAGTATGTCAGAGGAAACAAGATCAAATAAGGAAAATTATGTAAATTCATCCATCAGTCTTGCAACTTCTCCCATTTCTTTCCGTCAAAAGTTGATTCGTCAAACATCAGATAGAGAGAAGCATGACAGTGGTGTGTACAGCCCAACAGCTCTCATGCAGACAAATCCAAGTTACGTTTTGATGAATGGCTTTCCAAAAACTGATGAGAATAATTACATTTCTAAAGATGACAATGATATGAAAAAGAATATTGAAAACCCCAAATATGAAAATCTTCATCAAGTGAAAGATGTTGGTTGTCCTGTTAATCGTGATTATCTGAAAGAGAGCAAAACCAGTGAAGAATATGTTAATCTCCTACCCAGTGACATGAACCGGAACAGAACTGTGTCTGAGGCTTCTAGTGGCCTGGGTTCAATCAATGAAGAGAGTCCACCGCTGACCAGAGAAAATCCTTGGAAGTCCTCTATAAGGGCAGATGCTATTATTGAAGAGTCGGCTCTTGCCTAAAGAATTTGTGACAATGTTTGTTTTGCATACAGTACATACAAGTAATTTGTGACTGGTATAAATTGCATTTAGTATTTTAACAGTACAGTATTAACATTTATAAAGCATTGGGATTTTTACCAAGTGCACTGCAATGCAAAATACAAAAGCTGTATATACAGAATGACAAAGTGGAGATCGTCAGCATTCCAAAATTATATATTTTTTTACTGTATCATGATATTTCTTGTTTTTATACAAAGTACAACACATGTGCAAGATATAGAGTAAGATTATTATTGTTTTTTACGTTCACAGTAGAAAATAGTCCAATTTTGTTTCTATATCATGGTGGTGGTCACAACAGTAATCATGGAAAACAATGTAAAGCCAAACACTAATTAGACCCAATCAATTTGCAACTTTAGAACATCATTGTATCCCAGTGATTGTTGTAATGAATAATGTATTATTTTAAGACATGACTTTATACAGAGACACTGTCAGTAAGACAACATAAAAGTGCAGAAGTAGTTATAACTCCCTTGTTCATTTTATTAGTATGGCTTGGTTTTCAACTGTTGAGAGAGATATATAGGGATAACACTGTAGTTATTAGACAGTAAGTTTAGTTACACGATTAACAAAAAAAAAAAAAAAAATTACATCTGTAAAGTCACACTGAACAAAAATTCATCATCAATATCCCATTTCCCTTTCTTCAAGGGGTGGGGAGGCTCTAGTGCCAGGGCAGGACACCAGCTCTGAGGCTATATAAGCCTTGGGTGGGGTCATTGTTAGAGAGAGGGTTTCTCAAGCCTCACTCACCCCATGTATCATAGGGGATAACGAGGCTGACTGAACCATTGCAAGAATGATGGGTGATGGTGACGCCACTTCCCTACTCCAACAAAAATTTACAAAATTTAATTGAACTTCTGGTGAAAAGTGTATCATCAATCATGGCTCACAAGGCCAGAATGAACAACAGGTGTACCAGTCACCAAGAAGCAGCCCTTAGCCTCCTTTTATCCCTAGAGCATCCCTTATCACCCAATATTCCTATTTAGTTTTTAATAGCATGGTAATCTCAAACCTGTAAAAATATGCATACAGCATCAAGAGACACAGGAATAGTACAGTGATAGAGATTGTGATTGTGATTGATGGAGTGAGAAAAGTTTGGTGAGTGAGCAAGTTAAAACAAGAACTGGATGGTTGAGGTAACCCAGTGGATGTGAGATTGTATATTGTGATAAATATGGTAACCCACAAAAATACCACACCAAGGCAAATCACATTGGCCAAACAGCAAGATGGACTGTTTTTAATGACAGATGGTGTGATGTGATTTAAATACTGAAAAGAAATGCCCCCTATATAAAATGAACCTATATAAATAATGAAGGATAACAGGATGGTAAGAGTATGGAGTGATGATATGGATGGCAAAAGGGTAAGGGAACAACCTTAATGATTTGAGATAGATAAATGAAACAAAACAACAGCAAAAGGTGGTGAATATAGAGAAATGACAGAGGGGAAAGAGGAGTGTGAGGTTAAACCTGGAGGTTTTTGTACCAATGGCCAACCACTGTTAAGGAGTTCCCATGTGATATGAGAATATATTACCAGTATTAGTGTTTGCTTGACCCGATTTACATTAAGAGACGATTCATGTTTAAGACTCTTATATAGTTTTGTAAGCTAGTGATCAATGTGTCGTAAATGTTGTAATATAATTATTTGTATGAACGCTGTACTTTACACTGATTTAATAAAATATTTTGTGCTGTCAGTTATGAAAAGGAACTTGGTTTGAAACTGATTTGCCATTTGTTCAGTATCGCATTTTATGATTATTTATATTTTGTTAAATTACACATACCATACAAGGAAGGAAGCAGCTAGTAGGATGATGGGTGTGGATCATTATCAAGAGCATTCTTCCTCTGGAGAATGGGAAGACCAAAGCCAAACCTGACCAAGTGATGCTGTCAGAAGGAATGGCTGGGAGGGATGTGGTGACAGTGAGTGGACCACACTACTACCTTTGTGTTGCAGTCTGCAATTAAATAAAATATTTGCATTATTCACAACATAATCACAAATTATGAAAAAAAAAAAAAAAATCTTTTGGTCATTAGAGTTGGCTTATGCTCCCTGCTTTCATTATGCTGTACGTAGTTGTGAATAAGCATATTGGATTATTACAGTACTATCTAGTTCTGCTTAACTGTTGCTACTTCAGATATGGTAGTCAGACTAACCTACCAAAGTGAAACTACTATACATGTTCCTACCTGTTGGCAAGTGTAGATTGTACTAAATCCCAACAGTACACATAACCATCTTCTGATCCAGATAAAACATGGGTGTCAGATGGTGTAAAGCAACTCTCAACCTGTAATAATAACAAATTATGCCTTTTAACATTAATTTCAGTTCACAATCGGCAAAGCGCATTTTAATCAATAGGTTGTTGTTGTTGTTGATGTTCTCCCGGGGCAGAATGGCCTCCTGCCCCACAGACCCCTGGTACACTCTGGTCGCAATGAATAACAAATTAAAATAAAGGAGGGGCTGGCCTGGGCTACCGAAGCACATCCCAAGGAAATGGGACCAGAGCTTACTGGACCAGGGAGTCTGGGGGCCTCCGACTGCCAGGGAGATTGGGGGGAAGGCTTTGATCCCACAGCCAGTGCTGTGGGCCCAAGTCCACGTTACCACAAGAGCTACAAGTGGGGCCGTACCTTCCATGAGACCAGCCCTGAAGGGACCATAAGGGGGAGGGAGTTTACACTGCTGCATGCAAAGGGAAATGCACCCCCGTGTGCTGGCGGTCCACACAGCAGTGAAAAAAAAAAAAAAAAAAAGGCCTCCTGTTGCAGTACACCTCACGTGGATTTTTAATCCATGTGGGCAGATCTCGTCAAATCCACTAGAAAGTGACCAGATCTTACAACAATCTTTATTCTAGCCCTGTGGGGGATAACTAATATTCACAGAGAATAAAGTCAGCCCCACTGGGCCCTAATCAATAGGTGTTGATATCTACTCCAGTTTATACAGTTCCTATAAATTAGAAACCCTAGCCTTTCATCACTTGAGTCTGCTGGAAACAAATTAAGCCAAGAGAACATTAACTGGAGACCCATGGAATAAATTTATCACAGATTGTTTATTTGAGTTATATGGGACCAGTTTAAAGGGTTTTTACATGTCATTTTCAACAAGCAAAGAATAAGCTTAATATATACATTAGTATTACTAAATAAAGGTCAATAGTTGGCAATATAAAAAATGTTACAAATATTTTCCTGAAATTAAATTAGATAACTTTTGGAAGTACACAAGGGATGCAGCTTCTTCAACCCATATTTAGTATGGAAATAAGAGTGACTGCTGAATATTTTCTCAATAAATAATCAAAACTTTTGCAGGAACAACATATTTTGGTTCAATATGGTTTACCTTATAGTCTTTGCTGACATGTCCAGAGTACTGAGAGAGGAGCTCGCCTGTATCTTTATCCATCAATTTAAGGGATGAATTCATGGTAGAGGTGAGTACACATTGGCCATCACCACTGAATGAGGCACACGTCACACCTTCTGCAGGAGAAATGGGTAGTAATTTATTCATTCCTGCTGTAAACAACCATAAGTGAAAGAGCAACACAGTAAGCTACATACAATCCAAGAAGTCATGAAATAAAGCAAGTTACTCTTAACTTATTAAAGAGTCAAATTGTGCTTTAGTACAGTTGGCCCTCTAAGGCTGCGTTTACACCAAGCGATTCAATTCATGGAGAATCATTTGATTCGAGTTGTTTTGAATCAGCGCCGTTGACTGCACCCTACATAAGAAAACAGAATACTAATTAACGACGTTCAGTTGGAGTTGAAGAAAGGATGGCCATTTACCATAGGTAATATCATATAGCATAAGATCATATATAGCACGTCTCTCTCGCACTAAATTGATAAGGACGTCCGGTAACATGGTGCCCACTCCTTGGCTCAATTGCCGTGACTGATGAAAAAAATGGGCCCGTGCGCATCAGTGATTCTGATTCACCATGAATTGCTATGACCTGAATTGAGTCGATTCGCTTGGTGTAAATGGTTCTATTGGAATTAACGTGCCGCATCAAGACGAATCACGAATCTGGATGGTTCTCCATAAATTGCATTGAATTGAATTACCTGGTGTAAACGCAGCCTTACAGGCAGCACCTCAATGTGCTCAATTCGCGGCCTAGGAAGCTGTTAGACAGTTTCTTAAGCTCCCAAGTCTATTCACTAAGCAGCAAGTAAGTACCGAATCATAAACTGTTTTGGGTGGTAGCCCGAGGCATTAATTAAACTGCTGATCTTTATAGTAGAAGGGGTGCTCCTCTTGAAAATGTATCCTCCTTCCACCCTAGAGGATTCATGAGTTGGGTGGTGGAGACTTTTTTCCCTCTCCCTTATCCTCCCTCCTATTACCACCAATGAGGTTACAAAGTTAGCATCCACCTTGTCACTCTTGCAGTTTATGCTTAAAAAGCAGCAATGATATATTGCTATCTTTATGGGTTAAAGCATTTACTACAAAGCATAAGTACACTTACCTCCTATACAGTTTGAAATCAGCTGACCATTTCGTAGGTCATAGATGCGTGTATAACAATCCAGAGAACCAGTTAAGATTAGCGGAGTTGAAACTTGAACAGTCATGACAGAATCTTTGGCTTCATCCAGAATCTGTGTCATACAGAAAATACTGCATTGTAATCATTATAAAACACAAATGACACAATTCCTACTCAAACAGCGTCTTATTCATCTACATATGTATATTTACCGTTATTAAATCCTTCCACTTTGAGGCTTTTCCTATCCTAACCTGATACATCTGTTAGGCACAAGCTTCTACATTACAGTTGAGTTACATATACTGTTATGTTCAAATAACTGTCTTGAACACTGCTGCTAATTAGAAATATTGCTCTACACAAACAATAGACAAATGTGAAAATATATCAATAGTCTGCACCTCAGACAGACTTAATCATGTAAATCTTTCCAGAAAATTTTCACACACTCAAACACATTGCCAACAAAGACCATTTTACTCCATCCAACTTCAGCTTCGTACTCAGGCCTCTCACTCTCTTCCATCTCTTGCATATAGTCATCCATGTAAACACTGAACAACCTCAGTATAACACACA
Source organism: Petrolisthes cinctipes (assembly GCA_033782935.1). Classification (NCBI taxonomy): domain Eukaryota; kingdom Metazoa; phylum Arthropoda; class Malacostraca; order Decapoda; family Porcellanidae; genus Petrolisthes; species Petrolisthes cinctipes. Next base: position 75,780 of record JAWQEG010002761.1, read on the forward strand.
CCCCCACACACTACAATTCGCACTAGATTTCAAAGGCAAAGTCTGCCACATATAGCATTTTCTTTACCATACTATATATGAGGCGTCTCGTAGACAAGGGGCGAATGCGCCACCTCTATCAAAAATGAGTTATGCGTGTTTTCCAGTCGGTGGAAGCACTGAAAATCACGTGGTGAAGAGCATTTTGCGATTCTGACCCATATAGGCTCAGGATACTACGTCGAATCTCCTCTGCTCTACACACGTGGTTGAGGGGAGGAGGTGTGGGATATCTGAGGAAGAGGGGCGAATGTTATCGCGCGTCCCAGCCGATGGGGGAAGCACCTACCTCTCTCCCGAGTTAAAGCACCACCTTTCAGCCAATCAGATGTGCGCTACCACCCCTGCTTTGTCTTTCACCTTGCCCAGTGTAAACAGAAGCCATAGTTTGTTTACACTCAACATTATTTTGTTATTACAAGTGAATTACTAGGTGTCATGGCGAGTTATAGTAATCAGAATAAGGCTATTACACCGTCGCTCGTGCCTTCACGCAAGAGAAGGCCCGACACTTGGCTAAAGTCCCAGAAAAAGGCCTAAAGAGTCAGTGGTGAGGGCTATGTCAACAGGTCTGGGGCTGGTGAAGGAACTAAATTAATAATTATAGTAAAAATACTAATTATTGGAATTTTTGGCTGAAACTTTCTAAGTGTTTTAGTTTCATTGATATCTAATACAGGAATGAATTACTTTTTGGATTGAACAATAAATACTATATGCTGAAAAAATACCCTCGCGTGTTTTACTGCGTGTGTGTGTGTATTTATTATTTTTTTCAAAATGTATAATTTGGTCTGGTCCACAGGATTCTAATGATATATAACAACATGCCATTTTGAATTATTTTATGTCTGATATGTGAACAAACTTTAAACAATCATAACTCGAAAGTAAGAAAATGGCGCATTTGCCCCTTGTCCACGAGATGCCTCATATACCTCCATAGGATTTTGTAGGAAGGTATAAAAATTGAAACTTGGTACTGTGCATAAAATATCCAATATAAGGTTAAACATGAAAAACTAACACACCTGAATTGGATCATTCCTGCGACTGCGAAGATCCCACACCCTAACTGTGCCATCCATAGAGCCAGAGAGAATTACTGTAGACTCCTCATTGAAGGCAAGACAGTTGACTCTGGCTGCATGACCTCGAAGCTTTAGCATTGATTTTCCAGTGCTGACGTTCCAGACCATAACAGATTTATCCATGCCACATGAGCAGATGAGACTGCAAAAAAAGGTAAATAATGCATATACAGTTTGGGCATGGATGCATAACACTAATAATGACATAAACTCTGTGTCAGTCGATTCTTGATCCAAAGGAGAAACAGGGAGAAAATGAAAGAGAGTGAGAAGGGACGACATTTACAGGCCACGGTAGCCCTACCTCAGGCTCCTACTTCTGAGTGGAGTAACATGGGACATGGATGTTGTCGTTGTCATTGGATGACCGCTACAGTACACTTTACTGTACATAACTATTTCTACCTATCTATAGCATTAACACCTTGCTCCTTTTGGGAATTTTAACTGTACTGTAGGGTATTACCTGAACTGCAATTAAAGTATATGAAGTGTGAGGTGTAAGAACAAAGTTATATGTGTCTCACGAGTTATCGCTAGAGCCCCGAGCATCAAGGACTTCGTAGCCATGTCCTGCATACACATGAAGTAATGTTCCCTTGTGTGGGTTCCAGAGCTTCACTGACTTGTCTGATCCACAGGTCAGACAATACTCTCCGTCCACTGTAAAAAAGGCAGCAACATTAGGCAAGCATAAGCATTTATAAATTTTCATGATACAATTCATTGGAAAAGAGTTTTGTTTTTATCAATTATTTAAGTAATAAATGTCATAAATGAGGACATGTGGAGTGCATGTAAGATGGGGAGTCTACAAAGGAGTATGGGAGTGTATTTGAGGGACTTGATGCAAGAAGCACACCACTGGATATGAGGGTGAACGGAATGGAAGAGGAAGAGAAACATCAGTGAAAGAGATGAGCTTCACCAAGAGAAGAGGGAGTGTGGGAAACTTCTGCTGTGGCCATCCCCAGTAAACATTAATAGTAAAGATATATATATGTACAATTGCCTGCACTTATAACTGATACAGGACTAGAGGACTGGCAATGCTGAATGTACCAGTTATAAGTGCTGGCAACTGTACATGTAATTGCCACTTGTCAATCATTTCAAATGTATCTTTAACTCTTTCCCATACTATCTTGTAAATATCATAAATTATATTGTGATGGATACAAATGACAACAAGTACAATAATACTTACCATTGAATCTAACTGCTCGCACAGCACCCTGCTTACACTCCATCACTCGGACCAGATAAGAAGGTGGTTTCTCTGAGCTAACCATTTTTGTGAAGCTTGACAATGCCACAGCTGTAAAGAGTTAAGCTCAAAATCAACATATTGCTGCTAAGTTTGCACGATTAGCTAAAATTTACAACAACTGCTAAACATGTGTCAGACCCTCCTGTAACACACAAAAATTTGTAATTTACAACTTTACCCGCCAAAGCCACTAATTCAGGTTTTTTGGGGGGGTAGGAAACACAACATAAACTTGGTGTGTTTGGAGATATTGCTGTTGCTACTGTAATGTTAGTATGCAAATGAATCCCATGAGAGTTGTGGCAGTTCCAACACCCCAACAAGGCAACAATGTACACTTAGACATGACCTGATCTAACCTAGTCAATCCAATTAGGCCTCATTTAGGACTGGGACAACCTCTGGGGCTAAGTGAGGTCCAGTTAGCTCAGATTAGGTAGGGTTAGGTAAGGTCAGCTTTTGTTCGGTTGGGTCAGGTCAGGTTAAAGGTTCTCTCCAAATAAAAGTAATTTCAATTACAATTAGTGTCAAATCGGGCAAAAATCACATCCAAATATACAACATGTTTACTAAATTGGCATGTTTTCCACCACCCAAAAACCCTGATTCCCAAGCTCTCCCCAAAAAAATGTTGAATCAGTAGGTAGCGGGTATCTCCAAAACGAAGCATTTGTGAATAAAATTAGCGTCAATGCTGTTCACAACAGAGGAAAATACACAATACAAATATATTGGTTAATTATTGTTGTGTATTGTCCGATAGTAAAGTTATACCAAAAAGGCATAAGAAAAATATATTGGTTAATTCTTTTTGTGTATAAATTGATACTAAAGTTATACTGAAAAATATATTGGTTAATTATGGTTGTGTATTGTCCAATAGTAAAGTTATACCGAAAAATATATTAGTTAATTATGGTTGTGTACAGAATTGTCCGATAGTAGAGTTAAACCAATCTAGAAAATAATAAAAGCCTGAGTACATATATAACAAGCATTGTCAACAGGTTAAAACAATAATCTATTAAAATGGTATATAGTAATTGACAGAACTTGGAAACACACACACAAACACACACACATCTGACACTTAACTACAATACACACTTACTAAATGACACTTTGATTTGACACTTAATACGATACACACTTACTAAATGACACTTAATACAATACACACTAACTAAATGACACTTTGATTTGACACTTAATACGATACACACTGAATAAATAACGGTAAAATCCGAGGATTCGCTCGCATAAAACTAGGTAATAATTTTAAGACATAATAATGTCCTTTTCGTGACCTTTTTAATGGTACAAATATAAATGAGGGGTCGTGAGCCAAACGTGAGTTACGCGTACCTTAATTATGGGAGACTGGCCAGAAACTAAAGTCCCAATGTTTTCCTCACTCCGTGCTGACACTTCTGAAGTGAGCCACTTAACACATCATACGCATGGAAAGTAGTGACCACAGAGGATTTTGGGATATCAGACGATTGACTAGCCAATGAGATCACTGTATAGAAGCCCAGCCATGTTTCTTCGAGCCAATCATTATCCATATTTCATTAGCGCGTGCGGATTAATATCAAGAATTTCAATCACCGCCATTTTCACTTCCCTTCGCTTCCATTATGGCTGTGAATTGTGAAGGTTGTGCCGTGAGCTCGTGGGAAATATGTAACATCATTTACGAGAACAACAACGCAGCTATAGACATATTTCAAGATCACGGTGTACTGAAAAGGGAACTTCAGTGTCCTAAGTGTTCCAAACCGGCTTCTTTAGTATTTAGGAAGTCGGACAACAGACTTATTTGGCGGTGTCACCGGACATACGTGGCCAGCAAGAAAAAAAGAAAACGCTGCAACTTTTCCCACTCTCCGAGGACGAGTTCTCTGATGGTTTCTCTGGTTTCTCTAACGACGACTACCATGACGATCCCCAGCCTGGACCAAGCCAACGATAAGGTGGGCCTATTAAAAACGGAGCAAGGACATACTCATCCCGTACATTATCAAATGTAAGGGTTAGGTCCCGGTAGTCTTCCCCGATTAGGTCCCGGTAGTCTGCCACGGTTAGGTCCCGGTATTCTGCCCCGGTTAGGTCCCGGTAGTCTGCCCCAGTCTAGGTTAGGTTAGGTCAGGTCAGGTTAGGTCAATTTTTTAAAGTTGGCTCGGATTTTCTATTTTTCAGTATTTATGGGTCCTAGAAACAGGAAAATCCGAGCCAAGTTTTGTCAAAAGTTGGCTCGGAGTTTCCATTTCTCAACATTTATACCTTTTCATCAAAGTCAGTTATGCTAAATTACGCGTTTTTCCCCCACCCAAAACCCCCGGTTCCCAACGCCTCCCCCAAGATTGTCGGCTAAGGGATATGGGCAGAACAAGTGATTTCCCCCATCTAAAAACAACTCTAAATGCTATAAAACAGCTATATAAAGTGATCTAGGAAAAAAAATATCACAAATTGGATGAGAGCGAATCCTAGTATTTTACCTAAATGACACTTAATACAATACACACTAACTAAATGACACTTTGATTTGACACTTAATACGATACACACTTAATACAATACACACTAACTAAATGACACTTTGATTTGACGGTAATATGTTACACACTGAATAAATAAAAATAACACTCTAATCTGACACTTACAATACACTACACACTAAATAAATAAAAATAACACTAAATTTGACACTTACAATACACTACACACTAAATAAATAAAAGTAACACTCTAAATTTGACACTTACAATACACTACACACTAAATAAATAAAAGTAACACTCTAAATTTGACACTTACAATACACTACACACTAAATAAATAAAAATAACCAAAATAACACTCTAATCTGACACTTACAATACACTACACACTAAATAAAAAAAAATAACCCAAATAACACTCTAATCTGACAATTACAATACACTACACACTAAATAAATAAAAATAACACTAAATCTGACACTTACAATACACTACACACTAAATAAAAAAAAATAAAAAAAATAACACTCTAATCTGACACTTACAATACACTACACACTAAATAAATAAAAATAACCAAAATAACACTCTAATCTGACACTTACAATACACTACACACTAAATAAATAACACTTTAATCTGATATCTGACCTTCACTGCCTCAAATAATACACGTGTGTTTGTTTATGTTTGTGATGGTTGATGGGTAACTGCAGTATAAATATTTAGTATGAGCTTTGATAATCATATAATTTTTTTACACACGATAGAGCAATATCAGATAATAATAACGTAAATAATATAAGTGCACTTGAAATAATATGAATTATATATTATACCAGCAGTCCTGGATAATACACACAGGATCCCTCTCCTTCTCTACCACCACCACCTTTCTTTTATCCGGTTAATTTTCCTATAATAAGTTGTATTCACGGACCAATGCAAATTCGTACACTAAACTTCATACATTCCTTTCACTTCTACCCAGTATCACCTCATCCATATGGTTCACCTTGCACTAGCTATTTCTATTCTTCGTTCCAGTAGCCCTATTTTACCTCCCCCTTTCAAGTCCATTGCAGGTCAAGGATTATTTGCATTGACTGTACACATACTACACATTGAAAGACCATGGTGACATAACACATCCTTGTCTCACCCAAGCAAATATTTGAGCTCTCCGTCTACTTTCATACATTAAACAGTAGATGCACTTCACTGTAATAAATTTGCAGTACTTCCCATAAGCCTTAATTCTCTATCCATTACATCATATAATAATCCAGTAATTCCAAAACTTGTACCAGTCGTAAGGAAATGGACGAATAGGAGTGAATGTTTCCCTGACCAATTCCTCAAATGTAATCTATCACCAACTCCTCTGATCTTTCTCTCCTCCTCTCGGTAACAATCCACCACACACCTTTCCCAATAATGTATGTGAGCCATTCCACTCTCCCTTGTTTTGGTAGAGAGGTATAAATCACTATCTTTCTCCAATCCTCAAGTACACTCGCAATCCAAAATATGTATCCAGGCTTGCTTCGAATAGCCTGATCGAGTATTAGGCGAGCTCAAGCCAATATGAAACAGGATAAGCGTTGTAATTGGCTCACTAGTATGTCAAATGATTCGAAATTTCAATAAGACCTGGATACAAATTTTGGATTGCGAGTGTACATCATCACTTTCAAGCCAGCTAGTATATCCTCCTCAACCATTCCAGAGTACATAGCCTCCACTATACCTCATCATCTCACCAGTCACTTCCATGCTTCAGATCTTTTCCCACTTTCATTCTCTCTCCTACAAAGCTATCTACTTTCATTCAAAGTCTTGCCTTCTGGACTTCTCCAAAGCAAATAAAGTTAACATTTGCTATATTCCGTCCATGACCATTCATTAATTCCACAAAATACAGTAATATTATTATTCCTTTCAACTATCTCTTTGGTCATTTGCATCTGTGAGTAGCCTACCTACCTATCTATCAAAGGAGTGGCTTACCAACACCATGTAATAATCAGGATAATAACAGCAATATATATTTGTTACAAAACAAGATCTATTTTTTTCCATTGCCATCACTGACTTAACACCAGGTTTGCAAGCTGCTAAAATGTGATTTAAAATTATTTACATATCTAGAAAACAGGTAAAAAGGTTTCAGTCAGTTACAGTGGAGGGAGTGACTCTGGAAGCTGCAAAGGTTAAAGAAAACATAATATCTGATCCATATTGAGATATCTATAAAAACAAAAGACATACTAAAACATGCATATTCATTTTTCAGAAATATTCAGGAAATCAGCATCAATTTTTTCTTAATATCTGTTAAAAACTGACTAGATAGTTGCTCAAGCAGGCTGAATACTCAAAAAGTTGAATTCTCTGGAAACAATATCGTATTACTATCTCCACAATATTTCCTCAAAGTTACACTATTATTTTCACACTCAAAATAAATATAAAAGCAAATTTTGTGAACATTCACATATGTATTTATAGTTATTCAGGAAGTACTGGTACTATTGAAACTGCAATATACCAACCCAATAGAATAATGACATTCAATGATGCATTATGAAAATACAGTACCTAAATTCTTTTATGTATAAAAAAAGCTCATTGAGTGCAAGGCAAATAAAAGTTTCCAGATGATCTATTTTTTGCTAGTATTGCCCACTGCTCAACAACCTAACTCTTCCAATATATGGTACTTTCCAATACATGAGGTAATATTACTCCTGCAACATAAGAAAAAGATAACTAAAATGGATTTGTGTAAATAATGCTATCACAGATTTTCTTTGGTATGCCATAATTTAGTGCAACCACAGAACTTCAATCCAATCACAAATGTTGCGCTTCAAACCAAATAACTATAATCAATGTAACTATCAAATGGTTAATAATTCCAAGAGACATTTCATGATTATGTGGGAAAATCACATCATCTCATTTTACCGTTGGAAAAAAGTTAGGAAAAAAAATAACAAGAATTTACAGAGGTATTAAATGCCAAGGTAGCTTAACCACCCTAGCACAGGGACTAAATGATGAATGTTATTCTTTATCTCCAGTGACTAAGAAAATGTACAATATACAGATTTAGTAGGTCTTTTGTTACTTTTCTGATAAGTAATTTAAGAACACTCCATATACTTAAAGCTCAAAAGCAACTTGTCCAATTTAAAATAAAATAATGCATGTTAAAGTTCTATTACAGTTATTGCACAAATTTTTACTGAGACTCTGGGAACCTTAAATATAGTCACACTTCAAATATGATGCACCATTCTAACATTACAAGGTGGTAAAATTAAATGAATGGATACTGTTCCAGTCATTACCATGACCTCTTCCTGACACTGGAAACAGGACTTGTAGTGTGACAAAATATGAAGCATCCAGAGTCTTTAAACTCAGGTTTTCCAGGAACTTTGCACAATATTCTTTTTCAGTATATGACTATACAATATTTCACAGATGGATGTAAGCCTTTGATAATATGCTGTATTATTTACTCAAAAATTACAAATTTTAATTTACTGATACTGTTGTCACGTTAATATAGTGTAACACAAAATACAGTATTAAATCACTTTGCGATCATAACAAAGACATTCTCATTACATATATAAAGTGTAATATCTGTTAAGACTAAAGCAGTAAACTGATCAAGCAATACTGTATTAATTATACACCTTTATATTTTGACCTAGAAGATTTGCAATGATTTAGTTACTTAATGGCTACTAAACACTATGGCCCCCATATACATACACTTACTGGTCTCTCCTGCCACCTGTTTAAACTCATCCAATAGAAGACAATCTGAGTGTCTACAGGGTTTTCTCTCAGCAATCTACAGATGCTTAATTTAGCTGGAACAGACTAGTTTTTACAGGCAGAAGAGAGGCCGTCAAGTGCATGTGTCAGGGTCAATCAGTGTCCTTGTGGAAATAAACATCCATGCTTCTCCATAGTCAAAACATAACATAGGCAGCTTGCAAACTTGATGATTTCATGCTCTTCCCTCTGTCTCCTTTGAACTTTTACTGACTTCACCGCATTCCTTTCTTTTAGTACAGTACATGATTCTGTATTTCCCTTTTACACATTTACCCACTTCCATTGTATACAATCGAGTTTCCATAAAATTTGGTCACTTCACTAAAATAAACAGAAAAAAGTATAAAAGGGAAACAGGCTGTGTTCACTGTCACTGAGTTCACAGTTGAACTGTACTCAAATATTTCTGATGGGTACATCTCACAAAAATGCACAAATTCTCTTTTCAGCCTCCACAAAAGTTTGCCTGACTTGAAAAATCACAACAATAATGGAAATCTCAAGCAGGAAGTGTGCATTTGGGAATTGTTGCCATGGCTCTCATACAATATCCAGGGGTGTCATCTCCCAAGTGTTCAAACACCATACGATAAGTTCATTACACCACATGCTGGCTCACCAAGTTATCTGTCAACAGTACACTTGTCATACTTATATTCATTACAAAAGGTTTATCATCTTCCAATTTATGTAAGTCACTTGTTCGTCCAAAACAACCAACACTGAATGAGGCACAAACACCCTGGCCCCAACACACTGTATTTACAATTTTTTTTAAAGTGGTAAAGTTTCTCCTCAGCCAACACAACTAGCCAGAAGTGTTACAGAGCAGGCCACTTGACTTACACAAAATAATTTTACACCACTTTTATGATTTAATCAAAGACCAAAACCCTTTTGCACCTTACGTAAGCTCTAGAAATGCCAACAGTTCTGGCTAGAGGGGATGAATCAGTCTTGACATCTGTGCAGCATAACACAAAATTACAGTAAACATTTTACTTGTACTGCATCAAGGACAACAGCCTTATACAAATAAAATTTTAATGTTATCCCGAAGTTAAAGACATGAATACAAATTCAGTTAACTTTCAAACTTCTTTTCTGAAACTGATATATCATTTATTAGTTTCTTTCAATGGTGAGTGTGAAAGTCTAGGTTAAATGACTCTCTTATTCAAGAGGATAACTGTGGTAGATTTTTGCCAATAAATTTTGAAGTTACAGCAATAAGATTTTGACTTTCTAATTTTAGAATTTGACAGCTACATTAGTTGTATACAATGTGCAAAAAACTATCATTTAATGCCATCTGCCAGTTATTTTGAAGTTCGTATGGAGGGAATGAGGATGACATTAAAATTCTCAGTGTCTGAGAATTGTGTGCTGGTACTGTACTGTAAGGCCAGCTCAAATGTTCTCAAGAGCCACATGGACAAGTGGATGTAACCTGCTCTTTCATCATCCATCACAAGAATATATATTAGGCAGTGTGAACTTGCTAAGTCTTTGCAGACATGTGTCTTCAAATGCTCTATTATCACAAACTGTGGGTAAGAGTTCAAAATATTACACAGTGAAAAAACAAAATAACTTGGACACATAGTAAACACACTTTTGTTACAAAACTTGAGAAGTATAGGTAGCATGTAATTTTGTGGCAATGTATTATATTCAAGATCATTATTTTTGGAAAATAGGGAGGTAAGATATATTATGTATATCTTAAATTTAATCTCTTGAAGTCATGATTAGGACCTGAAATATGAGAAACTATTTTGTTTCATACTGAACTTCATACAATATTTCAACCTTAGCATGTGTCAAAATGTGTATACCTAACCTCCAATCTAAAGAAAAGCAAAAGTAAAAAGAAGAGAAAGAGAGTAAGCACTTAACAAATTTAAAACATACATAGAAACTATATATAAAACTGGTGCATGACACACCACAGAGATGACTAATTTTAAGTATTAACATCATATACTACCCAACGAAATGGGAGAGTAAGGGGAGCAAAGGATTGGAGAACACAAGACAGTATGATGTATTGCATATCTTGGTGCTTATCTAGGATAGTTAGGCAGAAGAGGATGTATACTTTCTGCCAGTTTGAACAAATGAGAATTGGGCATTATATCACTGGACCTATGCTTTTCTCTCCACAAGTCTCACAAAACTGTATCACTGAACAGTCTGTCAACACTATGAATTTGATGTTGAGTCTGAGGTGTGTCCATTGTCTGTGTATGCAGCATTGGAGTTGCCATTGACGACAAATGAGGTCCCCAAGCCATATAGGTGACCGCAGTACTTGGCATCATCAATCTTGTCCTCAAAAAACATCTTGGAGCGGCAACCGATGAGAGGGCGGCAGCAAGAACATAAAAGGAACAAGTTACACATGATGTAGAAATTCACTGATAAGGAAAAAGCTATTGCTAGTTTTACCAAAATCTGATAATATTCCCAGACTACTGCCGTGAGAAAGAACTTTTTAATATCATTGTATTTGAATGATTGTTCCAAATACTATAGTTGCTGAGACATGATGGTGTGAGGATGGGAATTCATCAGGTAAATTCTTGCACTCAGGGCAGATGACTTAAAGACCACCAGAGTTTAGGGTTTAATACAGGAAACAAATTAACAATACACTGTCCACAAATTGAAGAGATCCACATTATCTGGTCTCACCTCCCTCCCTAAACATTGCCCTTACCTCTTTCATCTTGAAGAATGCAGCCCCAGTGAGAAGCGAGTCCGAGCCTGCCTGGTGCTGGGGCCCAATTCTCTCCAACTCCAGCTGTTCAGCCACTTCTTGTAGTCCTCCTTTTAGGTTTTTGCAGGACTTCATCAGGTACTGAGGAAAAAGTAATTTAAACAATTTCATAATGTAGGACGAACTTTCATAGTAATATGCGTCAAGTTCACTGGAAGAAGTCAGTAAAAGAAATTAAGAAATCAATATACAGTATTTTTTTAAATCAAATTGAGCTCAATATAAATTTACCTTAACTATGAATTAGGTAAATCAGTGTTAAAACAAGGTTCCAGTGCTACTATCAACATGTAATCAGTCATCTTTGATGAAGAAAAAAGAGTTTGGTGAGCCACAATAAGTGTCCTAAAGTAAAAATGGATTTGTAATTAACATATCAAGGCAGCCTCTATATAATACTAGAAGCAACTTCTATAATGGTGATGTGGCTTGTGTGATAACAGATGGAGAACTGAACTCATTAACTGGTTTCAAACCTCTGCTAGAGTAAAATAAGGATATGTGCTGTCACCTTGGTTGTTCAATGTGTACGTGGATAGAGTAATGAAAACAATTAAGACAAGAGCACAGGAAAGTGAAGTGGAAATGGTGTAGACTGGAAAAAGGTAGTCTATTTCAAACCTGATATATGCACATAATGCAGTGTTATTGGGCCTGCAATGACAGGTATCTAGGAAGACTTATGGAGTGTTATGCAGGTTCAAATCAAATTAATTCATCAATCACCAACAACTCATCCACCCAATCATCTACCTTCTTACCTTGACATCATAGATGGATGGGAAATAGAGTCGGAGCAGTTCAAAAAACTCGCTCTCCTCTGACGGAAGATTCTGATCAGTCAGCAGCTTCAACAGGTAACCAAAATCGTAGCCACTGAGTAAGGAAATACGGAGTCATGAACGTTAAATCCACTATTCCCAGTTGTTAATATCTGTCCTGTATTTCATTATAATGATATATTTTCCATCTGCTTACTATGGAAAATAAATTAAAGAAGAACCGGCAAGTCTAATTATTTGAGCAATCGATATCTGGTACACTCTAAATTTCAGGAGTGAATATATTTTGAAAGAACTGATATTTTAAGTACATACAAGTAGCACTTTTACTACAATCTTCAAAAAGATCCACAATACAGTATGGATAAACTGGCTGTACCTGTGGAAGGAAAGCATCTTTATGTTGTCAAAGAGGACTATCCCCGACGTCATGAGCAGCTCAGCAAAATTAACTGGTTCAATCCCATCCTCTTCATGCTTCTTGAACTGCAACCCAGAATTCTGCAGGAGATCTATACTGTCTTGGGCATACATATCCTCTCTGTAAAGAACAGGAATAAGAAATAATTTGAAAATAATGTGACATGGCATACCCTTGCATTTACTATACAAAAATCTGTATGAAAAACTATACCTGTACAGATTTTCAGTTTTCTATTTACAGTACAGTATTTATTTCTACTTATTTATATATTCCACGATTAACCTTAGTGCAACGATCTATTCAAGCTAAAATCAGGTTGCTAGCCCTAAAACATACACTCTTCGAGCAAATGTTTGGAGAGGGTGGGGCCAAAGGCCTTTCATCTCATTAGCTCCCCTCCTCATATTGATTCACCACAAGCTCTCCTGTACTCGTCTATCTAAAAAATATGTCTAATATGTTATTGAAATGACATATCTTAATATTGGGAATAAAGCCAATAAGGAGAATATAATACCAAGATTATTGAGGAGGATTGAAGGGGCTGTAAAACTGTAACCCATACTTTTATCCACCCAAGCAAGGTGCTGGGGATTAAGGAGGTCAAGATGTAACAGAACTGTATCATACTTACGTTAGGTTGAATTTAAAATTGAACTGCCAGGTGCTGTATCCAGGCGGTGTTTTGCCTTGCTCATCAAGAAAGGTCAGACCCAGCTGGATTATCTTAAGGAGGTCCACATTGCACCGCAGTAGCTGGTACTGGTAATCTGCATTGCTACGAAACTCACCAATAGGCCGTGCAACCACTCCCGGAAACTCAGTGTCCTGTTGTTAAAAAAACAAAATAATATAGCATTGAGCTCCACACAAATAACTGAGAGTTTATAGCCTACATCTATATGGAAAAGTAGACACAGTACTGTACACTGTTTGCAAAATAATGTACATTTTCTTTTTAATATTGAGTATCAATTTTTACATAATCAAGTTAGTAAATTATCAGTATTTCATTACAGTACACCTGGTATGAACTACTGAAAATTATGGTTCTTAGTGAATATGTAAGAAGGATATAGATATTAACATAAAAATTAAGAACTAACCATCGCAACGTATGGATACTGATGAACAATCCGCCGAATGTGATGGAACTCTTCCTCCATGTTGTGAGCCCAGACCTCCCTGATGCCACATTCTTCATTTGACATAGGCCTCCCTCTACCCCCTCCACCTCGGCTGCCCCCAGTGTCACCTCCGTCACGATCCCCTACTCCTCCACTGCCACCTCCACCGAGCACATACGACCCCGTAATACTCGGCATCACACTCTGCACCATTCAAAAGCTGTGAGGGCACTCTGTAAGAGATAATGAAAAAGATATAATTTAAGTGTTTTCTGGACCAATCTTGTTGAAAAATTATGACTGACCTCACTTATGGCCTAAAGAGAGCATAGAGAATAGGTGACACGAGTTAGTCTTGGAAAGGCCCATTATATCTACAGTACTGTACGCATGATAAAAATAACGATATAGATACGGCATAAAAACGTTCAGATAATCTCCGGAATCACACCTTGTCACGTATTTCAATGATAATCAACAAAATTGTACTTCACTTTACACACAACGCCATCATGAAGGTTTTATTTATCGTTATTGTGTACTAACACACTTACACATGTAATAAATTTACCCCCAAACCAAAGGATACCCTGGGCAAGGCTGGGTTAGGTTAGACAAAATTTGGCTTGGGATTTTTGGCTGGTCATCATTTCAAAATCAAAGCCAAAAACAGGTATGCCAATTTGCATGTTGTCTCTCAATTTTTCATGTTCTATACCAAGAATGTAGTGGTAGGGAGTGGCTATAGTTACAAAAACATGTCATTTCTGATAATCAACAGATTAAAAAAATAATGACGTCCCAAGATAATCCAAAGTAAAATAAGGACAAATACTTGGAGTGGTGATTGATGAGTTTTACCAACATATCTCTCATCCAAGCTTAGCTCTCCTAAGGAATTATATTTTTTACTATATGGAGAGGTTACAGCCTTTTTAAAGTTTAATATAATACTGTCTAAATAATTATTCGTAATCATAACAGAACAGAGGATAAAGGGAAAAAATAAAAATAATTATATAGGAACTGCATATGGTACAGACTACAGTTCAGGTTTAGATTCAAGGTCGGGGACACAGCCTCTTGCAACGGCTTCCCCTTCAAGTGATTTTATATGTGGTTTATTCAATATTATTACAGAAGTACTCCGTTCTTGGCTAGGGCCGCGCAGTGTTACCACATCCAGCTAGATCCCGGGAATTTGCCCCGGTCACTTTATGATAGTTTACACCAGTTATATCCCGGTAGTTTGCGCAGGTTAGGTCCCGGTAGTCTGCTGCAGTCTAGGTTAGGTCAGGTCAGACTAATTTCCAAATTATGTTTGTATTAGGGGTGAAAACCCCTCCAAGAGAAACACCATAGATGAAAAGTGTCTTATAATGGTCCAAAATAGTGGGTAATGATACTAAAATATACAATATAGTGAACTCAGTACTTCTGTAATTTTTACCGTATATTCATTTAAGGAATGGATATTTGCTAATCATTTTCAGGCACTATTGTAATGAAAGTATATTAATTAATGATGAAGTTCTTTGATTGCATCATAAAAATGTGTGATAAAAGAAATAATCAGTTCACTTACCTAACGTATTTTAATAAAAAAAACTTATTCACAGCTTCACAACCTTCTTTCTTTAAAATAACCAATGTATATTCAAGTGTGTGTTTTCTATGGCGCGTACAGCAATATAATATTATTAATTTTTAGTTCTATTTGAGATGTGACATAAAAATAATAACCACTGGAGGATAACCAACCGTATCAATCAACACAACACATACTTCACCACCTTACTCATTTCACATCATAGTCACTACATTCCTCACTGTACCACTTCATTATATCATCAACACATCAAAAAAATACATGGGCATCGAGATAAAACACGAATTAATCGAGGAATAATAAAATAAACCCAGTGTCAACAACAACAACAACAAACTTCCCCCACCAGCCAGGACTCACAAAATTGTTTCATTCATTATTTATGTTGTAATTTGAGCACTTTATTGTAGCGGTGGCCATTAACTTACTTCAAAGAGAGACTCAGGGTGCTGGTGGATAGTGTACAGAGGGTGAATAAGTGAATAAAATAATGAATTGAGCCCGATATTCAAAGCTTATAGAGTCGATGGTGCTAAGTCCAGCTGAGAGTGTGACGTCATGACAACAAGAAAGAAGGGACACTCAAATATACACTACAAAATATATATATATATATATATTATTTAATTATATATATACAAATATCACTAGAAAATAAATATATGTATGATTCAATTTAGTTACTTTATATATTTTAATTACTCAGGCCCGCAGTCTTTTGGTCGGTTACACCAAGGATTCTAATACTGTAAGAAGGATAGGCCACTCTTATAGGAGTTTTGGTGGTGGTGGTACAGCAGAGTCACCTACCGGTTAACAGGATTAACTAACAACTGGTGCCTGGATTTACACAGGAGCGGTGGAAGTTTTTTTTTTTTTTTTTTTTTTTTTTGGCTGAAGTTGATTTTGTAAATGAAATGGGGATTATTGGGATCTTAGCAATAAACTGTTCCACCAACTGTAAGTGGAATAAGGACCTATCAACTTTCCGCTTACTCTTCACCATGTTCGTGGGTATCGAATGACCTCTACTAAAGGTAAATACTAAAGGTAAATAAACGTGAGTTTTTACATAACTATCTAAGCTACGGATTACAGATTTGACCGATTGTGGTAGTTATACAGTATTAATTTGATATTATCTGGTGTTAGATGATAATACCTTATCCTTTAGCAAGCTTGTAAGTACAGCTCATTATTGCTTTATAGTTTAATTTAAGAATAAACTATTTGTATGCTTTTTTTTTACTTTTACATCAAAATATTGTTGGAAAACATAATTGTAGAGGTTATAAACAGGTAAGAATCATTGCACATTGGAGTTACTTTACGTAAATGTTAGGTATAGTAGGCCTATGCTTTTTTTAGCAATATATTGGGGCTTTGTCGTAGATATTATTGTAATTTGACCACAATTAATATAATTGTTCATTCTATAGCCAAATAATTAGTATCAAAGGTCCTGTGCGTTACTATATAGTAAAGAAAATAATATTTTAAAATTAATCAGGATAAAGGAAAGCAGGCGGAAGCTGAAGTGTTGATTCTTGCTGGCCGCTAGAGGCGCCACCGTCAAAGCCAGCCACAGCCACCACACCAAATAACATGGAGTGGCCTATTCTTCTTACAGTACTAGAATCCTTGGTTACACTCGTAATAATGCGAGGTTAATTAATTACTATTCTAGGGCAGTCAAAAATGTTACCCCTAGCCATATTTCTACTAATTTATTTATTTATTTTCTGTCGGATACGGTGTAATAATTTTTTTGTGTCACTTATATTCATATATTAGAATATATGAATTAAAGTTTAATATCTCTCTGCCTGGAAAATCACACGCTAGTTACATAAAGTTTTTTCTTGCATGTCTCTTTATCAAATTAGACCCAGGAAAAAATATTAAAAACAAAAATGATGCAGTGTGCTAGGCCATGAAAAATTGAAAACCTTCTATTCATAATTCAATTTCATGAGGAGACGGATATAGGAAGGACAGCAGGCACGATTACGAATAAAAAAAAGAAAAGAAAAAGAGGGACAGTAGAAGATAAGAGAGGGATTGGTCCGGGTCAGAAGGGGTGCTAACACTTGCAGCAAAAATTATGTGGGAAACTTTGCCTACTAGCTCTTCACAAATACTGTAGCCATGTTATTATAGGCACCAATATAATAGCCTACATCATGACAGCATTACATTATTAATTAACCTTACAGCATCACACAACATTTCCTTCCCAATTAACCTGAATGAAGTATCTTTGCATGTATACTGTATTAAAACATTGGTCCACACGGTGATAAATTTATATA
Organism: Petrolisthes cinctipes; assembly: GCA_033782935.1. Lineage (NCBI taxonomy): Eukaryota > Metazoa > Arthropoda > Malacostraca > Decapoda > Porcellanidae > Petrolisthes > Petrolisthes cinctipes. The sequence goes on from JAWQEG010002761.1 coordinate 93,582, forward strand.
TATACAGGCAACAAAATGATAACCCTCAATGCCAGGGTGGTTATATGCTACAATATCTTTCTTTTAAAGGGTTTTCCCAGACAACTATCAGTGGTCTTCATTTCCCTGTATCAAAACGTTTGCTTTGTGTTTTTCCTGCTTGCTGGGCATTTCTTTAGTTTGCATTTTGATTCCCATTGCACCTACCACAGACTTTGTATCATGTAATCTGAGAAGTGTACGGTTGTGGCACATAATCTTTGACCAGACTTCCCCTTACCCTGATCAAGGACTATGTGCCATGATTGTACCACCAGATCTTACCCAGTACTGTACTATATTTCCATAGCTCTAATTTTGTCCCTACTACACTATGGGTACCCTGTCTACTTGTCAGCCTCAGACACTGTCCTGCAATGACTGGATTCCATTCACCACCATGGACAAAATTGACCTTGAGTGTTAATAAAGGGAGATTCTTTTGTTGGTGAATTGGAAGGTCTCTGATTCCTCCAAACTATACCAAGAAACAGATCACCTTTTAGTACCATTAAGGGCGTCTGTTTTCTGGCATGGTCAGGATGAATCAGTAGCCTCCAATTTATCAACAAGAGAACCTCCCCTCAAGTCATCTCCAGTTGAAGGTCCATACGTAGAATCAGGACCTCCCTCTCTCTACTATCACATGGATTTCTTTTAAATTTGACAACTATGAGATTCCTACAACTCTTTTACAATACCGGAAAACGTTTACGAATAAAACACAATTATAAATTTATGTTATATTAAAATCTTAGAGCACAGAATAATTGTTTGCATTTGACATTACTTAATTCCAAACACAATAAAGTAGTAAACTTAATACTGTATAATAACAGTTCATATATTTAAATTACATTATAAACATGAACTCCTTATAAAACTATAAATGGTAACTTATGCAAGATAAGACACATTCAATTACAGTACAGTACAGTAGTTGGTACAGTAGCTCCCAAATCTATATTTAAAATGATGTACTGTACAATATGTTATACTCTGTTACCCTATTAGACAATAGACTAAGAACATATACAGTGTATAATATTATAATGTTACCCCAACATCTTACGAGTGTATACGTACGTTGTAAGCCACGTCCAGGTTGAGGGAAGTCTACTGTCCAGTTTATCCAAGATATGTCTTAATTCATATTCATTACACAGGAACATTGTACTGTAATTCTTAACCAGAGGTTAAAAGGTCAAAGTTGATGGGATCTCTTGCACACTACTTCTTAAAAAAATGCTCTTGAATACCTAGACATTCACCTTTAACAGAATCTTTAATTGATGGCATGATATACTGAACTGTACATGCGAGTTAAATGTGCACAACAAAGTTAACAGTCTCAACTACAATATTCTTTGAAAGACATTAGGTCACCAACTCACTAACCAAGGGTTGGCTAGTACAGTACAGTATACAGTAATCTAATACAGTACCGTACTGTACTCAAATATCACTGAACTTGGAATGCAATGTTGTCAATAGTGGCATACACTTTATATTACTAAAGAGTGCTAAAGCAACAAAGAGACAACTGATTTAAACAAGTTAAACAAGTTAGAACACAACACACCAACAAAGTAAGTCTTCTGAGCATGTATGAGAAAACCTGTGTGAAGCATATAAAGTGTTTGAACATAACAAGACAAATAAAAATACTGTCTATGTACCTGAATAAGTAATATAGATACATGTAATAATATATAACTCAATATAATAAAGGATCAGTAAACATACTCATTCGTGTTAACCAAAATACTAGGTAAGTTATGCATATTTTGATACATACTGCTTCAAATATGTACAATATTTCAGCATCAATGCAATAAAACCATGCCTTTAGTACTACAATACTGTACAGTACTTTCAATATAATATATCAAATTATTTATATGTGACCTCAAGAGCCAATGATTAATGAACAGTATAAAAATACCAAATGTAAATATCCCACACCATGAAAAAAGGAAAATAGGGTAGTGATAATGATTATAACACAGACTCCAACATAAAGCAATGTAAAAATCATACAAGTCATCCATACCTGATATAGAGAGAAATATGGGTTATGTGAATCTGATTTGCCATACAGTACTGTTTATCCAGTCGACATTATGTGGTTGATTCACTACCACTAAGTAGAGGAAGGGCTAAGACAGCAGTACAGTATTCCACAGATAACATAAACCCAGTTTGGGGAAAATGATGTGAAACAACCTCAATGCCGTGAAAGTCAGGAAAAATATAGTGTATTTTAATATCCCTTCATCCACAGTAACTTTATATTTTAGCATGCATACTTTAGTGCAGCTGCAGCAGCATGAGATAAAACATTATCTCCAACATAAATAGTAGCAAAATTACTTTATAACCCAAATCCTGGATTTGTGTATGCAACAAAAAGTATCAAACTGCAAATGTATGAAGGCTGGTACATGCCCATATTAGAAGTAATATTAATGTACTAATGACTACAGCTTTCATCCATTCTCCACACTTATAACTTCATGATCCCTGAGTGTCTTCAGAGGACCATGTCAAAGTATGCTTGTCGTAAAATCACAAACATTAACTGCCTGAATGAGCCTATTCAGTGCAGATATAATTTACACTTGAAGGCATAAATAAAAAAAAAAAATTCACTAACAATATTAACACAACTGCTAAGATTATGAAGAAACAATAATTGTTACAATGTCTTTTTAATTAAAATAATGTCATATGGTAACATGTTGAATACAGACAAGTGGCAAGCAACATGTCACATTATACAAATAAAGCTAAATATCATATTATACAAACTATAATACAATTACACCAAATAAAAAATAATGTACAGTATACCCAAAAGTGATGCTCCAAATAGCAATATTATTTATTGTACTGACACCTAGTGTACTGTCCTGTTGCTCTACACTCTCTGCTGGACTTCCACATGATATGGATTACTATAATTACCAGCTCTATAATTATTCCTACATTTTTTTCCACCACTATTATTGACAAGAAATCTTGGCATCATTGTTCTCTCATCTATTTCTGTCCATGTAGCTTAATATTCAATAATTTGCATTACAGTACTTCTACTTGAGAAAATGATACATCCAGTGGCCTTCATTCAGTGGGAAGACAAATTTAGCACCCTCCACTCTTCTTATGTAGAAAATATTATAGTATCATTACCTGTGAGCTTAGCCTGAGTCACTGATAAGGCATCTCTGTCTCGCAGTAGAAAAAAAAATCGAACCCGTCTTTCTTTGAAATAGTCACCATTTCCATTTCTCTTGTGATCATCATTCACACTCCTTATATTCATACTGCACAGCCCCATGTGCCTGTCTTGAGTCCTCTTCATACAACCCTTGAAAACTCTAGTACTGCACAACATAAATATTACCGTAACAATAACTTCTGCACAAATTCCATTACCAATTTGGCTTCTGTACAATAAACAACAATTTCATACCTGGAAAATTCTATGACCACTGGGTTCTATCGAGTGAGGATGCACCCCTTCTTGGCCAAAACTTCACACTGCAAGGAAGCCCAGGGTACTACCTCTCCATCTACCGTCATATTACCTTTTGGGCACAGTGGTTCAATCCTAAGGGCTTCTACAGGTATGTACTCTACCCCAGGTAAATTAAGGTGGCTTCCATCAATACCTAAGAGAAGCTGAAAAAAGTAAAATTAATGAATTTCTGAATGAGAATTTTAAAGCCACAAGTAGTATTGGTTATTTTGCAGTTATAGAGGTTGCAATGTAAAGATAAAAAAAAAAAGCAGGTTGGAGAACCAACAATACACCATAATGTGTAAAATTCCAGAATTTTAACCAATGTAATTTCCTTAACGTGAGAAAACATAGATATAGTGTTAAAGGCATAACATCTTACCCTGGCAATAGTACTCTTGGGAGTGTTGCCTTTTATGATAATCAGATATATACATCCATCATCTGGTGTGGAATCTGGAGATATGAAGACATCACTAGCAATGTAACTCTGGTAGGTTCCATACATCATGATGAAGTGATCTGCAATGAAAGTTGGGGTAATGATAAAAATAACTTTATAGTACTGTATTGTAAAACAAAGACGGTGTAATACATTTCTTGCAGAAAGTCCCACTAGATCCTTTGGAGTGAGGCACTTTTGTTTTTTTCTGAGTGATTACATGAAGTATGTGAGAATACTGTGGGTATATGATCTTGAAGCCGACACCACCAGCACTTGAAGCCACGCTAACTCTCCTAACCTCACACTCGTCACAGCTTTAAAAAACTGAAAACATTGGGTGGGCTGGCATGGATACTACTTTATTCTTTAAGATAGAATATTTTAAGAGAATAATGATGTAGCAAAAGTTGAACTATGATGCACCATTTTTGCTTTTTCCAAGTAAACATATATGAAGTGTACCCTTATTATCATTTAATGCATTTAGTCCTACACTAAATATTCCCAACAGTTGCCAGCTAATCAACATTCAACTGTATTGTGGTGCAGAACACAAACACTAGACCAAACAAATTTAATTACCTAATCTAACCTAACCTAGCCTCATGATAAGTTTACTAACCTTCCATTATCTCCCAGTCCTCTGGCACCTTCTGGTCAAGAGGAGGAATTGTAAAGCATGATCTTTCACAGTTGTCAACTTCTTCCTCATCACTCAACTTGGCCTCAAGGTTATTTCTTTTATCTTCAGAACTGATGTTTTCTCCCAAATTGTCACATGAATGGTCAGGCTGCAGAGGCTCATCCTTCACTAAAGACAAGCTTGGGTCAAGGAAGGAGTCACTAAGTTCACTGTCCTGAAAAAATATGAATATTTTTTATTAGGCCAACATGACCTACAATCAACATCAATCAATTAATGTTATTAATAAGTGTAAAAAAGGGATTTTAAAATATTAACAAATGCACCTTCATCACCAACTCCAGTGGTAACTAATTATGTTCATGATCTTTATCATCACCATAATCATCAATATCCCATTTCCCTTATTTCAATATAACAAACTTGTTATTGTACAGCATATGGGAAAAGGTGAAAGGAATATCATAATATATATTTATATGAAACAAGGAATAGCTTTGAAAATGTTCAGTATTTTTTATAACCTAACTGGCCTATTAACTCCAGTACAAGGGCTGACTATACTGTACCTGCAAGTCAACACTCCTAACACTCCTACTACTGTGGATTGTACTTGAGGCTTGAGACCCTTTTAGGTCCTCCTCAAGGGTCTGAGATCGTTCTAGTACTGGTTTCCTTCTCCTCTGACCACTGGTTGTGCTCACTGAGGTAGCACGTTTGAAATATATCCTGGCATGGTACCTTCTCAAGTCTGTTGAAGGTGGATAATTTAGCAACACATTTGTTAAGTAACAATGTTGAATTCTAATTCATACTATTTTCTATTAAACAATTAAAATTAACTGACAACAAAATTCAATCAATATAGTACTCTACAATATGAAAATCTACAATGCAGTGTTTTATGCACATGAGATTATTCTGAAGAATGTTTTAACATGCATTAAACTATTTACAATACATTAGCTTACTGGCAACTCTAGCCACAGCCCAGACAGCAAATCTTGACTCTCCAATGATTCTCAGTCGCTCACTTTCAATGTCAATATCTGAGATGATGCCAAAACCCACAGAGAGGAAGGAAAGTAGTCTCTAAGAAAAGAAAAATAAATTATATGAAATAGCAATCTAAATTACACAGTACTGTATACAGTATATGTGTCTGTCAACACAATTCTAGGCACATTTCACATACAGTATATTGCTTGACCAAAGGCTTCAAGAAAATAATATTACATACCGGAAACCCAATTTAAGTATTAATCTAATTAGTTGTTATTATGCTTAAATAGTGGACCAAAAATAATTATAAATTTTGGAAAAAAAAAATGAAGGAATTCAACACCATTTGGTCATAAATGTAATAGGTCTTTTAAAAAAGATGACCCAGTAGGTCAGAAAGTTTTACTTCAGATGTAATATACAGTATTAAAAAAACAAAACAGGTAGGAAAATCATAACATATACACCGTTGAGAAGTTAGATGCAGTTGTTTATCGTAAAAGGTGTGGTCACAATATTCACTGCCACCTCTCAGCTGGGAGATTTTGCCTACAAAAGCACCCAGCCCAGGGTAAATAGCAGTGTGCAAGCTGGAGCATTGTTCTCTGGGCAATATGGCTAGGGAAACAAGTTGGCAACTAAAGGTTTTGAGAGACTGTAGCACAGTATTCACAATTACAACTAAAACATTATTCTATATAATAAAAAATATGGACAACATGCCAATATATAAAGAAAAATTAAATTTCCAAAAGAATCAATGATCACTGACTGGACACGAGTAAGAAAAATACAGTAACTACACACTCACTTGACCTTGGAATTTAATGCCAACAAATAACACGTGCATATAGTGAGACGATAGGATCAACAAGGAGTTTACAAAGAAAGTGCATGGGAGTAAAATTGAGAGGCCTGGTGTGAGAGGCAGACTACCAGTTAGAGAAGTGACTAGAGTGGAAGAGAAGGTGAGGGACAGAAACATAAGTGGAAAGGGAGGGCTTGACTGAGTGAAGAGCAAGTGTTTGAACAGGCAGAACTGGAGCTCTTTTGCCCTTGGGGACAGTTCTCGGAAGGAGCAAGGTGTCAGACCTATATTGATACTGATATTTTAGAATAGACACCCATATATAGTCAACTGATGGACTGACTTTTACAGCACATAGATCCATAAAATCCATCCACACACCAAGTTATTGAATGGATTTACAAAGCAAAGAGGGTATATGAATATTAAAACTGAACTTTAATGGGTTGTAATGTAACTCTGCTGTCATGGTAATACCTGTACCAATAATTAATCTTCATCATAACTTTACTCAGTACACAGAATTTTCCATACCCATCTGAGGATAGCAAACAAGTCTGGTTACTAAAGTGCAATTAAAAATTTCTAACAAACTAATGAAATTTGGAAAAGAAAAGTCTTATCTTACTTTTCCAGCAGCAGTTTCAAGCAAGACCAAGTCCATGGGTGAGAAGTGGCCGTGCACAATGTTGAGAGTGGAGACCAGGACAGGACTAGCCATATAGGGTTCACTGGTAAGAGGAAGGCAGGGAGACAATATGTAAGGGCAAAATGGGAGGAAGTAAGGTGGCAGTTAAATAATGACTTGAGGTTACCGCTACCACACATTCATTACACTATTCCTTAGTTCACTACAGGACTAATTAATATCTCTCTAAGAAGCATTTCAACCATGAAATCTTTCTAAGTGCTGGATCTACACTATCAATTTTAAAACTCTATCTATCTATCTATCTATTGCTTTGACACCTCGTTCCCTCCGGGAACTCCCTCCAAGGGGGTGGCCACGGCAGAAGTGTCTCCAGTTTTCCCTGTTCCAACACTCCCTCCTTACTTGGTCAAGCCCTACTCTGCCCCTCACGTTTCTTTCCTTTACATACTCTTCCACTCTGTTCTGCCATCTAACCGGAGGTCTGCCTCTCATACCAGATCCCACAACTTCACTTCCATACACCTTCTCTACAAATTCCTCACCCTGCATTCTCTCTAAATTATATAATTTATATTCACACATTCTCTTCATGTGAAAGCTACAATAATGTTATATATATTAAACTACTGTACTTTAATAGTTCCCCTACCTGAGCCAGTGAGCAATGGATCGAGCCAGGCCATTGCCTGAGCCTCCTGGTATAATGCCCACTGGGAATTGGATTGCTTGCTCCCAGTCTGGTCTCTTTAATAATCCATTATAAACCTAAAATGAAAGGAGAAATTAATCTTCTATCTACAGTATTGTATTTGATAAAATGTGTAAGTGTCTGTGTCTTCACCCCACTACTACATCTAGCCAGAAGTAAATGATCCACATAGGCCTATCAGTATGTAAGTGCACTTACAGCTGAGCCCAAGCATAGGAAGTTGACATTGTGTAAGGAAAGATAAGATGGAAGATTATATTAATATTATATGCAGCACAGTATTACTCCAGATTGGTAAAGAGTTTTTCATTCTGCTGGGTGGATGGGGATGAAATATTTGGTGGCTGAAACACTGTATAAGGTGATGTGTTTCCATGAGTAGGTTTCTTTATGGTAAAGACCCCTTTAAGGATTTGAGAAGGACAAGCCCCACCTCATAAGGCTCTTCTGATAGACTTCTTTCCAACAGTCTAATAGGTTGCCTTAACTCACTGTTTATTCAGAATAAAAAAAATTTATTTGTGTGGACAGCATTACACCAGTGGTAACCAAATTTAAGAATTTTATTAATATATTCAAAATAGCATATGAACAGAGTCCTAACGGGTTAATTATAACCTACCTCATAAAGCAGACCATCACCAGAGATTATCACCAGGCCAGAGCAAGAAGTCAGGTCAAGCTTGGTAACTATTTCCTTAGCATGATTAGCCCTTTCCGTTACAATCACTTTGTGCTGCACCTCCGCTTCACCAAATACTGCTGCCACATACCGCTTATACTTTTGAAGAGCCTTGCCAGAGCCAGAATTTGGATTGATCAACACCAACAGCTTTTGATTGTAGTCCAGGTGTGGTTCAGAAACACCTGCAAACAAGAAATATATTAGTAATTTTTGAACAATGTACTGCACATAATAAAGGGGGATGAGGGGAATAAGATACATGTTGTAGAAGGCCCACATCACACAGGACACTACACTACAACAATATCTTTACTTTTCTATTAAGGGGGTATAAAGTACCTTAAGAAGGTAAATAGTACGGCGTTAATTGGTGGTAAATCTGGAGCAAAGTATGTATCGAAAAGAAGGTAAATATCTACTCTATTGCCGGTTGGTATTACAATGAATTTATAACATTCTAAGACACTTTTCTTCGGAGTGGGCATTTCCAAGATATTCAAATGGGGCATTTTAAAATTAGCCTGACCTTACCTAACCTAACCTAGACCGCATCAGACTACCGGGACCTAACCTGGGCAAACTACCGGGAAATAACCATGGTAAAGTACCGGGAAATGACCTAGGCTAAATACTGGGACCTAGCCGGATCTGGCAACACTGCTACAAAATGGCAATAGTCTAGATAAATACCTAAAAGAATTCTATACATAGCTACCCTCTTCATGATACTCAGTGACTCAGACAAATTGGAAACCTGCCAACAGTTCCCCAGATTATCATTCATAAATGTTAGCAGAAATATTTCCTAGTTAGCATCCATTAGTTCAGGGTCACTGCTTACAGGATGTGTGGAAAAAAGTTTGGTGGAACCGTGGAGACAAGAAGGATGATAAACTATATAGAATATTATCCTTGCGTGGAGATAACACAGCTGATAAAAAACAGCAACTCATACACGTACTAAGCTTATCTTCAACTTATCAACTCAATAATAAGTCTATACCTCTTTAACAGTCTAATAAAACATTAGTACCATGGTAAGTCAAGTACATATTATGAAGTACAGTACACATTATCGTATGCACATTCATCTACATAATGTTATAATTAGTATACGAGTTATTTTCTCTGTACCACTCAAGGCCAAGGTTAGTTAGACTATATGAATCTTACCGTGCTTTCTCCTTGCTTGGTGAATTGCAGTCCTCCACTTCATTGCTATCTCGAAATTCCCCTCAAAGTTATCCTCTTGTGTCACCTGAAAACATAGTGCTCGCCTTTTCCTCTTCTTGTCATAAAGAGGATAGGCAAACACGGTAAAAAATGCTGAGTAAGCTTGTACTTCCTCGGGAGGTGCCTTCATACACACACAACCCACTAAATCTGATGCCTTCACCTCCTCTTTTCTCTCCTCATTATGACCACCAATGCTCAGTGTTAGACCATTTTCATCTATTCTCACTCGGCATGGGTCTCTTCCCTGTCTGTATAGCTTGAAAATTCCTTCCATGGGCAGCGACACATCCTCCTCCATGGTGACCCAACACAACTCTATCTATCAGTCTGGCTCTGCTGGCACTGTATCACACTCTCTGTCTGTCACCATAACAACCACATTTCAACAAACCACCACAGTCATCCCACTCTAAAATTCTATATATCCCAAGATTCACCCACGAAAAATCCCAAGATAGGCTTTAATTAAGGGGGTGCGGGAGTAGGGAACAGCAAGCATGGGGGGTGGTAGGGTGTGGGAATAGGGGGACAGGCTTAGGGTGGGTAGAAAGCCTGCTGTAACCTACTATTCCTGCACCCCCTAACCCCCCAAGCCTGTCCCCCTACTCCCACACCCCTCAAAGCCCCCTCCCCAGCCTGTCCCCTTACTCCCGCACCCCCTTAATTAATATCCCAAGGTTTATATCCCAATAACCCAAGGCTACACCCAAAATTTTAAGATCTATGGATAAATCCCAAGGAGTGTAATTACTGTAACAAAGTACAGTAGTTCAGCCTCCTTGGATTAGGTTACCATGGTTACCTTGTGTTTATTGTTTTGAATGGCTTCCTTCCTTCATATCTATTGTGTTTATTGTGTTATCTATTGTGTTTATTGTTTTGAATGGCTTCCTTCATATCTAATGTGTTTATTGTGTTATCTATTGTGTTTATTGTTTTTAATGGCTTCCTTCATATCTATTGTGTTTATTGTGTTATCTATTGTTTATTGTTTTGAATGGTTTCCTTCATAATTGTCTATTGTGTTTATTGTTTTGAATGGCTTCTTTCATAATTATCTATTGTGTTTATTGTGTTATCTATTGTGTTTATTGTTTTGAATGGCTTCCTTCATAATTATCTATTGTGTTTAATGGCTTCCTTCATAATTATCTATTGTGTTTATTGTTTTGAATGGCTTCCTTCATAATTATCTATTGTGTTTTTTATTGTTTTGAATGGCTTCCTTCATAATTATCTATTGTGTTTATTGTTTTGAATGGCTTCCTTCATATCTAGTAAACGCAAATAACAACTACTCGTATACATATTAATGCTTATTGACAATTATTAAGTGTATTATAGAGTAAGATGGTATTTTTCTATACTATTATATGTTTAAAATTACATGCAACAAAGATATAAATACATACTTGAATTACTTATTAGGAAGTTTGGTAAATATTGAATGAATTACCGTTATTGCGTAAGTTTTTTCTACCTTCATTACCCACTTATTTAGACCATTCTAAGACTATTTTCTTCTATGGCATTTCCTCCGCAAATGCCCCATTTCCAAGATAGGGTATATTCAAATGGGGCATTTTGATATTAACCTGACCTTACCTGACCTGACCTAATCTAACCTAGACCGCATCAGACTACCGGGACCTAACCTGGGCAAACTACCGTGACCTAACCTGGGCAAACTACCGGGAAATAACCGTGATAAAGTACAATAAATGACAGGGGTAAAATACTGGGACCCAGCCGGATCTGGCAACACTGCTACAAAACGGTAATTTTTTCAATAAATACCCATTCATCTACATAATGTTATAATTAGTATAAGAGTTATTTTCTCTGTACCTCAAATCATCACACAGTCTATGTATCTATATAAGGTATATAGTCACGGGTAGCAGTAAACATGTATACCACTAAGGAGTAACTAATTTTGTTGGTATTTATTGAGAGAATTACCTTTTTGTAGCAGTGTTGCCAGATCCGGCTGGGTCCCAGTATTTTGCCCCGGTCATTTATTGTACTTTATCACGATTATTTCCCGGTAGTTTGCCCAGGTTAGGTCCCGGTAGTCTGATGCGGTCTAGGTTAGGTTAGGTAAGGTCAGGCTGGACGACAGCCGATCCAAACCATCATCAGGACACACGTTTCAAATCAATGGAAGCTTTGGGTGGGCTATCGTCTAGAAATCACCTGCTCCAGATCTCTGGCTGCGACTCAGGTGGGCTAGATATTGTGGATTGTGAAAGTACAGTCACAAGCAATAGTTTCTTTAACCCCTTAGGGAGGGTGAGGTCAAAGTCAGAGTTGGAGAAGGGATAAACATACATTGGTCAGTTGGGACACATCTATCTATCTATCCATCTATAGCTCCGACGCCTCATTCCCTCTGGGAACTCCCGCCAAGGGGGTAGCCACAGCAGAAGAGTCTCCAGTTTTCCCTGTTCCAACACTCCCTCCTCACTTGCTCCATCCCCCCTCTCCCCCTCACACTTCTCTCTCTCACATACTCTTCCACTATATTCTGCCATCTAACCGGAGGTCTGCCTCTCCCACCAGGTCCCACAACTTCACTATCGTACACCTTCTTTACAAACTCTACACCTTGCATTCTCTCCACATGTCCAAACCCCTTCAATGTATTACGCTTCATTCTCAATCACTCCACACTCAATACCAATTGCCTTCTCACTCATACCACATCTCTCATACACACTTTCATTACTTTCTCCATCCCACCTGGTAAGTCCACATGCTCCTCTCAGATAACTCATTTCCACAGCACCTATTCTAGACTGATAAGCCCTACTCCATGTCCATGTCTCCGACGCATATGTCAGCGTTGGCAGGATTATACTATTTCTCAGTCCCTTTTTCACTTCCATACTCACACTTCTACCCTTCATTATCTCCCCAGTGATCCTATGACCTGCCTACCCCTCACTGCTCTCACCCTGATTTCTCCTCCCATACTTCCATGTTTACACAAAACTGTTCCCAGATACTTGAATTCCCTCACTTCCTCCATTCTCTCACCCTCTAAGGTTATCTCCCATTCCGTCCCAGTTGGCACAGCCACTCTATAGAGAGTAGCAAAGTCAATTACTTCTGTTTTGGTCCTCTCAAATACCATCACCTTACTCTTACCAACATTCACCTTCAGTTTTCTTCGCTTATACACAGACTGAAACTCATCCACCACCCTCTGTAACTCCCTTTCACTCTAGGCCAACAACACAGTGTCATCCACAAACAAGCTTGCAACCAAGGACCAATCTACTCCATTCTACCTCAGTTTCGCACCCAGGCCCTCCACCTTTGCCTTCATCTCTCATGCAACCATCCATAAAGATATTGAACAACCATGGTGACATGACACACCCCTGCCTCAATCCTACACTGATATCAAAGTTCTCACTCAAATCACCCTCAACCCTCACGCAAGCTTTTGCCTCTCTATAAAAAGTCTCAATCCCCTCCAGCAAGCGCCCACCAACACCGTAAATCCTTAATACATCTGTCATAGCTCTCCTGTCGACCTATCGTATGCTTTCTCCAAATCCATGAAGGCAGCATACAACTTCCTACCCTTCCCAATATATTTCTCCACTGTTGATTTTATTGCAAAGATCTGGTCCACACATCCTCTACCCTTTCTGAACCCTCCCTGCTCCACACTAACTTTATTCCCAGTTACTTTTATCAGTCTTTCAGTAAGAACCTTCCCCGGTACACTAAGAAGGCTTATTCCCCTATAGCTACCACACTCATCCCTACTCCCCTTACCCTTGTACAGAGGCACAATTATGGCTCTCCTCCAGTCCTCTAGCACCTCTCCCTGCCTCCAAGCCAATGTACATATAACCAACATCCACTCCACCACTTCCTCGCCCCAATACCTCAGCATCTCTGCAGTTATCCCATCCACCCCCGGTGCCTTTCCCATCTTCAACTTTCCTATTGCTTTCCTAACCTCTTCACTCCCTAGTTCTCCCTGTACACCCTGTCGTCTACCACCTGTCTCCATCCCCATACATGTCACCACCGCCTCCCCTCCCGTCCCCCCATTCATCAGACCATCAAAATGCCTCTTCCATACGTCTTTCACTTCCTCACTTCTACTCACAGTAACTCCATTCTCTCTCTTCATTCTCACGCTGCCAACCTTCCTCTCTCCTCTTTCTCTTTTAACTTCCTTCCAGAATAATTTCTTGTTTTCTCTAAACTTCTCACTCAGTTAACTACCAAACTCCTCATCCATTCTCCTTTTACTCTCACTCACCATCCTCTTCACTTTCCTCTTACACTCATTGTACTCCCTCTTCCATCTCTCTTTCACCTCCTCTGGCACATTTCTTTGAAGGGCTCTCCTAAAAGCCTTCCTCTTATTCTCTACTTCATCCTTCACTTCTTCTTCATGTATACCTGTGGATCATCTTGTGCTGAAAGGTGTGCCAAAAACAACCCCCTCTCAGCACAGACATTCACCAGATACTCACCATTCCCATTTACTCCTTCTACACACTTGCATGTTAATGCTTCATGGCATCAAAGGTTCAGGGTGGTATTATTAAACTTACTCTTCAATGAAAAGGAGTTTTGTTGCTAAATTTGAATTGGAAAAAATGGGAACTGAGAGACGAAGAAAACTTTGACTGATAGTAGTTTAATAATACCACCCTCACTCATCTTGACTCCAACACCTCTCTCATCATTATGGAACACTATCTCCAATGAACCTTGCCACTGTTGGTTTGTTAAGTAGCTAAAATCCCCTTGGCTTCTTAACCATACCATCATTAATACCTACACAACCAACACGAGTGCAGGGCAAATCTTAATGGCATAGCAATTTAAATTCTGTAAGACATGCAGAGAGCCCCCTCCTGGACTATTCAAATACCCTACCTAAATAGATAATAAAAACCTGAGTAGGAGGGGCTCTTGTATTTAGTTCACATTGATCATGGTTAAACAAGTGTACAGAAAAAATAAACATCCTTAATATTTACTTTTGTTTTATGTACGAGAATTTGAGGGACCCTTTCCTTGTGGGTAAGTGATTTCCCCCAAACTATGTTACCAAAACAGATCTCACTTTAATTACCCTGCTAAACGATAATATGCCAATGCCTGTGGGCAGTGCTTGATCGACAAACTGTTACCAGATGGAACAGTTCCCTGCTGGCTCCACATTATAGTGCCACTCACATACCAAACATGTGTATTGGACCAGGTTTTAGTAACAGTGTTTGCCTGCTTGTGTGTACGGGGCTTGAACACTGCGAGAGAATTACACTTGGGAGACACTGCTTGATAATGTGGAAATACCTTTACCAATGGACCCCCTTCAAACATAATGAACAAATTTACTACATTATTATGATACATGACTTTTATTTGTTTTGACAGCATCAAGTTGATACACGAGTAGAAATTTTAAGTGAGTGGGGCATGTTAATATTAAACTGTTGGCAGTCTGACTTGCCACTCTAATAAATTTCTTTATATTCATGGTAGATTGGCACTGATTTTAATAATAAAAAAAAAAGCATAAAAAAAAACAAGCATTAAAACTTCATTTAATGATCATCAGCTGTATTGAATTATTTCAACTGGAATTAAATATCTTTAACTGAATTGGAATTGAAGGTTTTCATGAAAGCAATGGATTAATTCAAAAGTAATTCTGGGTTGGAACTGAACTTTCCATCATACAGTACATATAAAGTGATGTGGCTTATGATTATGACTCTACTGTAACATGTGGAAGTTAGGTCAACATTACATGTATACATACTATACTGTACTATTGGCCAAAAGAATTCACACATGCTGTTGCTTTCGAAGGTTTGCAATATAGAGGATATGTAAGATGATTGTACAGGGCATAACTACAATACAACATTATTATTAGGTTTGTTGTTTTGCTAATCACTGAGTCGCTTGGTACACCATTCATTGCAGTACTTCCACAATAATGACCTCTTTTCATATAGACTGTGTATGAATTTCTGTGAACTGTACATGCTTTTTGAAAAACCATGGCCTTACAGTACAGTATGATGAACTCGGATAAATCAATAAACACAAGTATGACTGCATAAATGTAAAAACTGCCGAGTACAGTTATGTATAATTCACATATCAAATATAAACCAAAATAGATCTAGGTGGGTTCCTCTTCACCCTCAATAAAAAAGTGCATAAATGTACAGTTACAAGCCATAATAAGGATCCAGGTCTGCTTCCAATAACCTGATGGAATATTAAACGATCTCCAGAAAGTATGTATCAGACAGTATAAATGTTGTAATTGTTTCACTGGTATGCGAGATGTTCCCTAACTTCAACCAGACCTGGACTTATGGCTGGTGACTGTGCAGTAACAGCATAATTATGAATAATTCGTGATTTTACAAGACATTGTTATTTAAAATTATCCACAATACTGAAACATCCTGTATATAATGAGTATACATATTGCATATTATTACAGTGTAAACATGTATAATTAAAAGAGTGTTTTGCATAGAATTAGTTAATTACATATAACAACTTTACAAATCAACAAGCTACAGTTTGAAAAACATTGCAAGTAACTTTTATTACAGATAATGAAGGAACACTTCACTGCATAGAATAATAATTATAGTCTCACTCAAATTTTTCCCCTTAAAGAATATGCTAGTACAGTCATGCACAACATTCCCTAGCCCACTTGAGTCGAAGCCTGAGATCTGAAACAGGAGATTTCTGGACAACAGCCCACTCACACCATCATGAGGACACGGACACACACACACACACACACACATTTTAAACCAATGGAGGCTTTGGGTGGGCTGTCGTCCATAAACCGCCTGCTTCAGATCTTGGGCTTTGATTCAAGTGGGCTAGGGATTGTGGTACGAGAGTGTACATAGATAATTGTGTCCTGTTTCTGGATTTAACAAGAAAATGGCCACTTTGCTGTACTGGGCCCTGAGTATGCATGTTAATGGTTATATTAATATGTATCGAAGTAGGTCAGTAAGTACATATGCAAAAGGTATAATTATAAGAATATGTATGTAGGTATGTAATTAGAAATATATATATATAAGCAAGAATTACAGTTGGTCAGTAGCAAAGTATAGTGTATGAGTAGGCTAAGTGTAATGTGTGTGTAAAAGTGAAAAGTGTGTAGTGTGAGATTGAAAAGTGTGTAGTGTGTGAGGTGAAGAGGGGGTAGTGTTAAGGGGAGATTCTCTTGTTAGTGAATTGGAAGGTCTGTTATTTCTCCAAACTATGCCACGAATCAGACTACCCTAATGTTACTTTAATGGGGGATCTGTTTCGTGGCATAGTAGTTTGGAGGAATCAGTAGCCTTCTAATTTACCCTCAAAAGAATTTCCCATTTAGGACCCTGTGATCGTATATGAGACCTGGTGGCTTCTGATTCCACCTGACTATGCCACAAAACAAGCTCATTTAAAGTAGGTGGTGTTTCGTGGTAATGTTTGAAGAACTCGCTAATCTCCAATTTTCTGACTACATCACAGGGGTCATTAAATTCTTCATTGAACAGAATATTAGGAACATATAATACTTGAACTTGGATATGGTAACAAACACGGCATAAGACTACACAAGGTCTATAAGTACTAAACATCTTAAGCCACTTGGCACTACTGTTTATTACAACAATAAGAGATCATCTAATTAGGTAAAGTAGGGATAGATAGATAAAGACAGATAAATTGATGGATAGATAGATATAAATGGATACATAAATAAATGGATTGATAGATAAATAATTGGATAGTTAAATAGATGGATAGATATATAAATAGAAAGATAGATAGATTGGTCGATTGATTTATTGATGTTAGGCGCCGCAAAAGCGAGGTCATACGGCACCCGAGGAAGACGGCGATTGAGAGGTGGGACAGTACGCACAACAGGTAACAGATGGAAAATGGATAGACTGATAAATAGACAAATAGATAAAAGCTATAGAACACTTAATTATAACTTTAAAATGTTTTCCAATATCATAAAACAATATTCATTAATTATAACTCTATACAGTATATAAAGATATAATAATTATATAAAACTAAAACAAAAAGCAGCGTATATATAATAATTATGATACAACAACCTTTACCTGTAGTGCACATTCTGATCACATCACAAATTCATCAACAGCAGATTGCGTTTTTTTTTCTGTTAATTAAATATTATGCAAATGTGATATTCTGCCTTTATGCAACTACAATACAGTATATATAAAATTCTGCCTTTATGCAACAACCAATTTTATGCTACTTTGAGATTTTGCCTTTATGCAACTACATGTACATAAAATTCTGCCTTTATACAACAACAAATTTTATGCTACTTTGAGATTCTGCCTCTATGCAACTACAGTATATATTATCCAATTCAGTACAGTACTCCACAGACTATCCATGAATTATAATAATGAAGTAAATACCATGGTAATACAAGAGATAAGAATGGCCTGCGTTTGCACTTGCACATTTTGTGGACCCTCAAATTTCACAATGTTTGCAGAAGGGAATAGTTTTGAGTTAGTTTAGGTGAATTTGCTTGGAATTGTTTGGTGGAATCTGTTGCTCCAGATTTACGAACACTTTATTATCTTCTTAAGAGCTCATACCCCAACCCACAAAATAATGTTTGAAGAAAAAATAGCAAAGTTGGCAAGGAAAGACTAAAGTTGTACAGTTTGTTCGTTGCAAAATTATCGTCAAATATGGTAATATCACTTTAAAGTTATTTTTTCAGTGTACATTATTAAGCGTGTAGACAGTTAAAGGGAGATTCTCTTGTTGGTGAATTGGTAGGCTGCTGATTCCTCCTAACTATGTCAGAAAACAGACACCCTCAATGGTACTAATTGGGAATCTGTTTCATGGCATAGTTTGGACCTTCCAATTTAACAACAAGAGAATCTCCCCTTACCCTAAACAAAAATAACTTTATTAAAGTAAAGCTTCTAGTTAAACTTAAGGAACCCTGTGATGTCAGAAAATTGGAAATATAAGAGTCCAAATATTGCCACGAAACACATACACCTCTATGGAAGGAGATTGTTTCATGGCATAGTCAGGAGGAATCAGAAGCCTTCAATTCTGATACATGATCACAGGGTCCTTAAAATAAATGGGGTAAAACACTTTGGGTAAATCTGGAGCAACTGATTTCTTCAAACTATTCAGGCAACATTATATGTGTTCATATGGTCCCATTTCCTGGGATACTCTGGTGGAATCAAGGTGCTCCAATCTACCAAAAGTGTATTGCTACCCCCTAACACTGACCTCAAGTAAAGCATACTTATTTTCAATAGAGTTAAATGAATAGAGAATAATATAAACAATGATAAATACATTACAGTATCTTAGTAAAATTTTTCCAAGATAGAGGAAGACTTGATAATACAATAGTACTAGGTAATGCTAGTAGTATAAAAAGTGCATACAGTATATATATTTCCATTAAGGGGAGATTTTCTTGTTGGTGAATTGGAAGGTCTGTGATTCCTCCAAACTATACCATGAAACATTAGTACTGTACCATTGAGGGCGTCTGTTTTATGCCATAGTAAAGAGGAAGCAGTAGCCTTCCAATTTGCTGACCTTGCTAAAACATGGGAGGTATTGCACAATATTTTTACCTATACACAAAATGTTTTATTACTAATCACTAAAATGTAATTATTTTATCAAAATACACATACTAATCTATTTTTAATGTACAGTACAGTGGTGGACATAAGTTTCAACACATAGAGTATAACTAGAAAGCAAATTGCTGACTAGTGTTTTCACGTTCTCCTATGATATTATTGTTTTGAATAGTGAGTAGCAGCTTGTAGTAAATTAGAAGATATGTGTTTGTGTGTGTGTGTGTTATTGAGTAATGAGTAGCTGCTTGTAGTAAATTAGAAGATACATGAGTGTGTGTTAATGTTTTGAATAGTGAGTCAGTAACTGCTTGTAGTATATTAGAACATGGAACTTAACCTATTTTTTGTTAAGTTTCTAAGCTAATGAACAGAGGAAAGCTGTCAAACGTGTACATGAATCACTCTTGTCCACGACTGTACAGTCGGCAGCAAAAGTCGTGTCACCTCAATCAGATCTTATTGAAGGATAACATAAAAGATAATACAACATTACAATATCCAGGGAGCAAATTAATACACGTCTCTAGTTATTAAGTTTACGTACCGATGTAGCTTATAATTAATTAAATAGGCCTTTGTGCTTCATAACTTAGTAGATGTGGTGATAGAACTTCTGCCACTGACTGTACAATGTACTGCATAAAATTCAATAGTACATGTTAGTAATACTGTATTTTCATGGTACTAAATAATAATTATACAATATTAAAAATTGTTTCCTTACACCTATGTACTTTGGAAATGAAGTGCCCATAGGAGTTGTGATTCCAGCTAGTATAAGTAAATGCCTTTATATACATTACAGTACTGTAATACATTTTCAAACATAATAATAATAATAATAATAAAAAAAAAAATAAATAAAATAAATAAAAAAACTGACACTTAATTCAATGAGTCATATGCAAAAACGTTAGTGGTGTTGACAATGGTGTAGTACAGGTACAATGACTATTATTGGTCCATGGAGCCATTGTATGCACCAAAATATTTCTTGAATATGGCCCAATATCCCACAGACCATCGTATCGGTACAACGCCATCGTGGCAATATATGAAGGACTCGTTTCTGACTACATCACAGGGTCCCTTAATTTCACTCGCTAAACAGTGACATAAAATTTGCATAACTTATGAAACTAAAATACTGTAAAAACTTAGACAATACCAATAATACTGTACAACTAAGTCAACATTGATTATTCAATTTTTAAAAATATATTTTCTTCACACTTTATATGAAAAATAATGTATTGCACTACAGCAAAGTATTAATATAAATTCTATATGAGGTAAATTACTATACACATAATATACACATAGAGTACGGTAATACTGTATTATGATATGCACTTAACTCCTTACTTAAATAATAATAATACTGTATCTATACGAGATACCTAAAAGCTCTATAGAGGTACAGTCACGAGCACTAATAAGTATACAGCTTTGGTTGAAGCTATGCAGTCCAATTCATCAATGAATTAATTCCAATGGAGATCTTATTGTGCATTTATTTACTGTCTCCAGGTATTCCAAGCACACCTGGATACTTATTAGTGCTCATGACCGTACTATATATATTTCTGCATACACAATATAGTAACTCACGTCATAACATATTTAACACCATACAAACTGTGCTACTTCCTGTCAATATAAGATAATATTAATTAATTAACTAATTATTATGAACTGGGAATGTGTTTTCAGGACAAATTATTCTTCATAAAAAGATGACACTACATACAACAATACTGTCACTCTTTGGTTACCACAACACTGTAATAATCTTCATAAGGAAATATACAACCATTAAAAAGTGATTTCATACTCCACTGGAATGCAAATACTGAAATGCCACATACAGTATAGCAGAGTGATATACCTAATACTGTACTTTAATTAATGGATCTACTGTATTGCCCTAAACAAAACAGTTGGCACAGAATGAACATGTTAACTACTGTATACAGTACTTTGTTGTATTGGCATAATTTGGTACACTTTCCCTCAAGGCCTGACTTGAGTTGTAACTAATATACATCAAACCCTCAATATAATGAACCTCACTATAACAAATTTTGGATAGAATGACCTTTTTGTCTTGGCTGAACTAGCTACTGATATATTGAACTTTGTTCAGTACTGTATCCTATGTGTGACAAATGGGATGAGCCAACCAAGCATGTCTTTGTTATCAGAATATTATCCCAATACTGTATATGTAAGATGTTTATATCATACTAATTCTTTGTTTATGGCTGTATTGTATATCATAAAACAACACTGAAAACCTGTGTACAGTATACCAAATTATCTCAATACAGAATAAGTATATAAGAAGTTTATACCATACTAACTCTTTATTTACGGCTGTATTGTATATCATAAAACACAAAACACTTCAAACCTGTCTCAGCTGCTAATGTCCTACAGAGTATGATCTAAATCTCATAATTCCTGAACTTCCTGATAACATCTGAAGAGTCACGCTCCCAGGTTCCCTTGGGCATGGATATGTTGACATTATCCATGCCTCGGCCATACAGAAGACCCTGCTCAGAGCTCCTACGCCCACCAGGCTTTGGATGGGGTGCTTGGGATCCCCCGGCCTCCACCATCCTATCTTTGGTATTTGGGGAGGCCCAGTGTAGAGTCTGGGGACATAACATATTAGTTAGTTTAACAAGATCATCATCATCAATACCTCATTTCCCATTTTTCAAAGGGTGGGGAGGCTCTAGCACCAGTGAAGGACCCCTGACAGGCAAGGGGTCCAGCTCTACGGCTATTTGAACCTTTAGTATGGGGTCATTGTTAAGAGAGTGAGGTCCCCAACCCTCACTCCCTCCCCTGCATTGTAAGGGATACAAGACTGACTGCATCATCGCCAGTATGGTGGGTGATGGAGACGCCACTTCCCTACATACTGATAAAATATAAAGTGAGAAAGTGTTACATTGCTTTACTGTAAGAGTTATAGAGTTATAGTATGTGACATAACCATTTCAACAATGCCAAGTACAGTAGTGTCATGTATTACAGTATTATTACATATACTGAAGGACAAGACATAACCAAATCAGCAGAGCCAAGTACTGTATTATTATTTCATATACTGAAGGACAAAACAAAACCATTTTAACAAAGCATAGTCTCTTTCCAACTTGCTCATCCCTGTATGATTGATCACAAGACTTTACACACACACTATTGTTTTTGAGGATTTACTACATAGAGAAAATGTAAGACTACGTAACTGCAATACAACATTATCATCAGGTTTGTTGTTTTGCTAATCACCGAGTCACTTGATAGACACACACACACACACACACTCACAGACAGACATACTGTACATACACACACATTCATTGCAGCAGAGTACTTCCAGAATAATGACATCTCTTTCCATATAGCCTGTGTATCACTGCTACACTTCATTCTTGTTCTCGGTTATTCTTTTTTAATTTTGCGCATCAATGTAATTCTATGCAATATTTTTTTTCTCTCATCTATTCCTACCAAATTCTACAGGCCACAGGCATTACAAAAAAACATTAACTTGGATTAAAAAATGGCAAATTAGTGATTGATTGACTGATATTGGGCACTGCAACAGCAAGGTCATACAGTGCCCGAGGAAGAAGGTGATCGAGATGTGGGACAGTAAGCACAAACTGGCAAATTGTTAAAATCTGTCCTCTTTCCCTGAAATACTCAGTTACAACTTAGAGTACAGAATAATTTTAACCTTTACTTAAGGGTGTTGGTAAATCTGGAGCAACTGAGTCCTCCAAACTATTCCAAGCAACAACAGGCCACCATTCTTTATGTTAATTTGGTTCTGTTTCCTGGCATACTTTGGAGGAATCAAGATACTCTAATGTACCACAAGTATACTATCCCCTTAATGACTGGTACAGTACAGTATGTTAAATAAAACTACTTACAGTGGTCATGTGCTGCTTCATGCCACACCACTTCTCATAGCTGATGCCAATACCACTGTTCAGCCAGCGATCATACTTGACACGCTGCTCTGGGTCACTCAGGGTGTCCTTAGCAATCTTTGTACAAACATATTAATTAGTATTTCATAAACAAATAATCGGGATATAATATTATGTAAATCATATTGTGAGTTTATCCTAGGGTGTTAAACCCAGGGTGTCCTCAGCAATCTACATACAATAATGTTTATTAGCATTTCATGAACAAAACATTGGGAAATAAAATTTCATAAATCATATTCAGAGTTAAACCTCAGGCATATCTTCTTGGGCCTTACCTGAAGCTTCTGAAATTCTATCTCTGTATCAGGATCAGGCCTATCAATCTATGTATAAACATATTAATTACCATGAACAAAACATTGGGGAATAATTACGTAAATCACATTCATTTAACCCTTAGGCATATTCGTGTCAGGCCTTACCTGAAGCTTCTGAAACTCTAGCTCTGCATCAGGATTATCAGGGTTCTTGTCCGGGTGGAACTGCAAGGCTCGCACCTTATACTCAGCCTGGATTTGCTCCACCTGTCATAAGATGTTTACAATTAGCAACCAGTAAACAGTATAACAACATAATATTATACCGTACTGTACAGTTGGCCACAGGAATTCTTACACAGGCTATATGGAAAGAGAGGTCATTTTTGTGGAAGTACTGCAATGAATGTGTGTGTGTGTGTGTGTGTGTGTGCGTGTGTTTAGGTGTGTGTACCAAGTGACTCGGTGATTGCAAAACCAGACACCTAATAATAAACCTAATATACCTAAATAATGGAGCCTAAATAAACTCTTTTGTCATCATGTTTCTACATTCTCTTATACTGTAATGTCTTTTGAGTATTGGTGGATGAGGTTATTAATAATATGAATAAATTTAGTGTTATACCATCCTTTTCTCAGAGGCTCAAAATGTCCCTTAGTTTGATTGATAGTGAATAATAAAACCCTGTGAAAACACACACACACACACACACTATCTTTTAACACACATACATACACACACTATCCTTTAACACACACACACACACATTATCCTTTAACACACACACACACACCAATCTTTAACCCCCCCCCCCCCACACACACTATACTCTAACACACACACACACTATCCTTTAACACACACACACACACACACCAATCTTTAACCCCCCCCCCACACACACTATACTCTAACACACACACACACACTATCCTTTAACACACACACACACACACACCAATCTTTAACCCCCCCCCCCCACACACTATACTCTAACACACACACACACACAAACACACTATCCTTTAACACACACACACACACACACCAATCTTTAACCCCCCCCCCCACACACACTATACTCTAACACACACACACACACACACACACTATCCTTTAACACACACACACACACACACCAATCTTTAACCCCCCCCCCCCCACACACACTATACTCTAACACACACACACACACACTATCCTTTAACACACACACACACACATTCTATTAACACAGGCTCAGCAAATGAAGTATGAAGTGTAAAACGAAGTATGAAGTGTAAAACGAAGTATGAAGTGTAAAACGAAGTATGAAGTCTAAAACGAAGTATATATAAAGTGTAAAATGAATTATGAAGTGTAAAACGAAGTATATTTGAAGTATGAAGTGTAAAACGAAGTATATATGAAGTGTAAAATGAAGTATGAAGTGTAAAACGAAGTATGAAGTGTAAAATGAAGTATATTTGAAGTGTAAAACGAAGTATGAAGTGTAAAGTAATTTTTTTTATAATTGTAGTATGGAAGGTATAAATAATAATAAATCCACCTAATAAATTTTATGCAACTGTTCTTCCAAAAAAAAAATAATAATTTATAAAAAAAAAAAAAAAAAATGGCGCGGAACCAGTACGATGACTCCATAGCCAAACAACCCAACCATCGTATACACCAGGAATGTTCTTGAATACGGCCCAATACTACACTCATGATGGTATGCAAGAACCTTTGTTTGTGTCATCGTACCGGTACCACACCATTGTACTAAACTCATCATCATGGTATGGTATGCAAGAACCTTAGTGTGTGTCATCGTACTCGTACCACGCCATTGTACTACACATCATGGTATGGTATGCAAGAACCTTTATTTGTGTCATCGTACTACACTCATCATGGTATGGTATGCAAGAACCTTTGTGTGTGTGTGTCATCGTACCGGTACCACGCCATCGTATACACCACGAAAAATCGATGCAGGAGGCCGGGAGGAGCAACAGGTCAAAGCAACACTTCCCTTTAAACGAACCCAGTGTGTGAATATTGGACACTTCTCATTCCTCCAACCCAGCACACGAAACAACAACCAATCTCTCCATTTATCTAGTTATATATAGTTAATTTTGTGGACTGTAGATAATAATATAAGAACTATATATTTTCTTGTGTTTATTTAATGTATTATGTGTTGTGTATCGTCTAGTTGTAGCCTACGTGGTCAATTAAAAAAAATATCTATCTATCTATCTATCTCCATTTATCTATATATAGTTAATTTTGTGGACTGTAAATATAAGAACTATATATTTTCTTGTGTTTATTTAATGTGTTATGTGTTGTGTATCGTCTAGCTGTACGTGGTCAATACAAAAAATATCTATCTATCTATCTATATCTCCATTTATCTATATAGTTAATTTTGTGGACTGTAGATAATAATATAAGAACTATATATTTTCTTGTGTTTATTTAATGTATTATGTGTTATGTATCGTCTAGCTGTGGTGGTCAATTAAAAAAAATATCTATCTATCTATCTATCTCCATTTATCTATATACAGTTAATTTTGTGGACTGTTGATAATATAAGAACTACATATTTTCTTGTGTTTATTTAATGTGTTATGTATCGTCTAGCTGTACGTGGTCAATTAAAAAAAATATCTATCTATCTATCTATCTTTGTGTGTGTGTTTCGTGGCAATATTTGGAGGACTCATATATCTCCAATTTTCAGATTATATTACAAGGGGTCTTTAAAATTTAATGCTACACTCATCATGTGGTATATTAGAACCTTCGTGTCATCGTACCGGTACCACGCCATCGTATACACCATGAATGTTCTTGAATATGGGCCCAAAAACATGGTATTAAATTCATTTTTTTTTTTTTCACCATTTGTTGTACTTACAGAGGAGTTGGGGTCACATCCAAGGGTCACGTAGTAGTTGTTGACCTTCTTATCCTCACTACTCACAAATTCATCCATTGTGAACACCAGACCAGATTAAAAATATAATATTTATGGTTAACGCGAGTCAGAGTACAATGTGTATTCTCTCCCTCGTTTCTCTTCCCTAACTGAACTTACTGCTTCCTAAATTCCACAACTATATTTCCCTAGATTTCCTTAACATGATGGCCAAAATTCCTTAGATGTTCTTAAAAATGGCACTTTAAACGAAGGCAGTGTTTCTTAACCTTTTTACTACGTACCACGCCCCCTCTGGGAACTGTTCTTTTTCTCCACGACCCCCTTGCATCTATAGACTAAATTCCCTCCCAGATTATATGAATAAATTTAAAACAATGCCTTTTTATAGGCCATTTATATAATACATTAGTGAAATATATAACATCAAATCGATTATCATACACACATTATTAAACATCACATCATTATCATTAGCACCACACCAAGCTCATAAACACGTGTACAGTATATGAGCACCTGGACAAATTAATTAAGCCACCAACAAGTTTTTTTATAGGCCCTTAATTAATTGTAAGGACCCTTTGATCGTGTACTACACTCGTGATGGTCTACACAAGAACCTTTAATTGTGTCATCGTACCCGTACCACGCAATCGTATACACCATGAAAATCGATGTAGGAGGCCTGGAAGAGCAACAAGTCAAACCAACACTTCCCTTTAATATCTGCCTGCATGTGTATGAAAACTATGCCACGAAACAAGCTCCTTTAATGTAGGTGGTAATTCATGACAATATTTGAAGGACTCATTTAGCCTACCTCCAATTTTCTGAGTAGGCCTTCATCAATTAAGGGGATTCTTATAAGGGGAGATTCTGTTGTTGAAGAATTGGAAGGTCTCTGCATGATTCCTCCAAACTATGCAAAAAAAACAAAAAAAAAACAGACGCCCTTAATATGGTACTAATAGAGGATGTGTTTCCTGGCATAATAGTTTGGAGGAATCAAAACTTTCCAATACACCAAAATGAGAATCTCCACCGTCTTAATCAAGTTACCAACTGCTGCAAACCATTTTCTTCTTATATTTCGTATGGTAACCTGTGATGGCTATACTTTTCCAATATATAAAGAAACCCAATCCACACTCTGACCCTTTTTACACTGATGGATACCAACATCAGTTTGATATGATACAGAGGAAAGCTATTTTAATATTCTTAATTAAAAAATCTATCTCCTTGACACCGTCCACTAAATTTCCTTAGATCCCACACGTCTACCTTAAAAATTTCCTTGTGACTCCAAAATTTCCTCAAAACAACAAAAAATTCCTTGAAAAGGAAACACTGTCTCTCTGTCGCCCTTGTGGCTGGCCCACTCCCTGGAGGTTTATGACGTAAGAGGGCGGCTTATGACGTAAATATATTCTGCTGCTGTGATTGGCGGAGGGGATTACTGAACTATGTAAAAGATTTGCCATTTAAAAGATGCTGCCAAGAAGAATGGGTGTTAGCCACTCATAATAACCTATTTGTTATTTTGCTCAGATAAAGATGCATTCGTTCTCTCACCTCACAGCAGCATGCAACAGGTACGGTACACACACACACACACCAGTTACAACCAAGGATGATAGACTATTATCCTTGGTTACAACCAAAGTAAAGATAGCTAAATGCGTAGCATGTATTTAGTATAGTCAGGAGGTATGCCTCCAAATCTCATATATGATGACAGGGTCCTTAAAACAAGAGTAACTGTTATTGGATGTATATAGAGGTACAGCAATATATAGATAGTGAGTGACCGTGCAACTATGTAATAATTGCACTTACAGATACAGGCTTTATAATGCCCGGGACACATGGGCGCTTTATAATTGTGGTCGCCAGACAAGGACGACAGTTGTAGCCGAAACTGTATGGTAATAAATCATTTGACTACCATTGTGGGTTTTCTTCGCCTTCACGTCCCTGCTACAGCGACAGGTGCGTGTACAGTCCCCGACAATAGCGACGCCCCTCTCCTAGACCCATAAGAAACCCGCAGCCACTACTTCAGTGTCGGGGAAGGAGGAAGGCAATGGGTGAGAGGACGCAGAGTTGGTTTTAAAGTAATTACATGAAAATTATCATAGTATGGAAACTAAAGCTTGTGCTTTTCGTTCAGTGCACCTCAAGCCGAGGGGCGTCGCTATTGTCGGGGACTGTACGTGGTCCTTGAGTAGCGACCATAAAGCGCCCGTGTGTCCCCTTGGGCCTAAGGGTTCTTTATCTAACTAGGTGATCTGGCAGTGGCTACTATACACGTTCTTTACAGTCCAGGCAACCTTGTAATTGTAAAAGCAAATGTTTTCTGGTACGAGTAGGTATAGGACTGGCGCTTGAAAATGTTCATACTAAAAGCAGCCAGCTGGGCAAGTACTAATGGCCACAAGATATTGTACACACGTTGTTGTTTTCGAGGGTTTACCAAGAATTCTAGTAATGTCAGTACTAGAATCCTTGCCTGAACTCAGCCAGAGGGGCGATGCAGTATATAGTGTTGGAGACAAATCTTTTATTCTCTTTTGAAAGGAATTAGAGAGGTTATTCAACCTAGTATAACAACATGGTGTTGTGTTAGGTCCTACTATTGGGATGAACAAACTCGATTGTACACGGTAACAATTTATTGGTATAGCTACAAAGGTTGGTTGTCACACTAGTAATTCCTGGACTCATTAGCAAGGTAGACAAGGGTTGTGGTTGTAGAAGGCAAGCACCTTGTAGAGAGTGAGACTTGTCTGCTGTGGCCGTTGGAGAGAGAGCTAGCTGCTGCAGGAGGTAGCGTGGTGTACTGGAGCTTGGTAGAGTAGCAGCGGGCAAGGTCGGCGGCAGAGGCAAGTGCAGGTCGAATGCTAGCCGTAGAGTAACTGAAGCTAGGCGTGTCCGCTCCTTTTATCTCGTTTGGTTGGCTGCGCTCGTAGGTGTCAAGACAGCCCCCAGTAGCAGGTGAACAGGTGAGGACGAGGAAGCACAAGGTGCTTGGTGTGTAGCTTGTAGGTGCAGTGTGGAGTAGTTGTAGCAAGTGAACGTAGTGTGCAGTGGCTGTAGTACGTAGACATAGAGTGGAGTAGTTGTAGCTTGTGTAAACGAGCTGAATCCGGGGTCACCAATTGTAACAACATGGTGGTGTTACTATTGGGGTGAACAAACTCGATTGTACACGGTAATAATTTATTGGTATAGCTACAATAATTCCTGGACTCAGTAGCAAGGTAGACGAGGGCTGTGGTTGTAGAGGGTAAGCACCTGGTAGAGAGTGAGACTTGTCTGCCGTGGCCGAAGGGAGTGAGAGCTGCTGCAGGAGGTAGCGTGGTTTGCTGGAGCTTGGTAGAGTAGCAGCGGGCAAGGTCGGCGGCAGAAGCAAGAGGTGAGTTCAGGTCGAATGCTAGCCGTAGGGTATCGAGGTTGGCGCGTCCGCTCCTTTTATCTCGTTTGGTTGGCTGCGCGCGCAGGTGTCATGGCGGCCCCCAGTGGCAGGTAAACAGGTGAGGACGGGGAAGCGCAAGGTGCTTGGTGTATGCTACACTAGCTTATAATAACGACAGATTTGTTTTGGCTATACTGTAGGCTACCTCAATCACTGAATGAATAAATTATATTAAAAGTGTTCATAATGCTGTTCTCTTTTTCTTGGGTAGACTTAGCTTTTCCTAAATAAATGATACATATATCTTTCTTCATGATATTACAATGGGTTAGTAAGAATTTGAGAAATATCATAGATATCCAATAAATTGTTCATAGAAAACCTTGATCATAATTGGTAAACAAACGATAATTTTCTTTAATAACTGTTGTAATTCATACACATAACTCTCAAAAGGCAACACTATTAATAAAAAAAAATTATAACAGTAATTTTTACCATATTAACGATTAAAAATTAAATAAAAACGATGATGTTCCA
This sequence comes from Petrolisthes cinctipes, assembly GCA_033782935.1. NCBI lineage: Eukaryota > Metazoa > Arthropoda > Malacostraca > Decapoda > Porcellanidae > Petrolisthes > Petrolisthes cinctipes. The sequence continues at coordinate 124,183 of JAWQEG010002761.1, forward strand.
ACAATATGATGACGTCAGACAAGTCCAACCTTACTGAAGAGGGGAGAAAGTAAATCTTGGAATATTTAACAAGACAATAACCCACCATTATCACATATTATCTATTAATGTGAGTATGTGGTGCTTCATTAGAGCTAAAATACACGTACACCATCACATGTCACCACCCTCCACGGTAAAAATAAGAGATTAAATATATAAAATGGCTTCCAATAGGGTCTTCCCCCGTACTAAGACAAAATGGACTTGACCCAAATACACAACACACTGGCTTAGTTAAATTTCTACCTTGGTCAGGAATGGAGGCTTGGCAGGGCCGCTCTATATTTAAATGGTTTGCAATGGGGTCCCTGTTTTTATTTTGTTGTGTGTATATATAATTAAGGAATCAGTGGAAGGGAAATTGCGTCGCCATTTTCATCATTTTGTTATAACTAATAATATTAATGCTTGGAAAATATTATAGTGACAATAATGATAATTTACATACTCATGTCATAGTTAGAAATTATATAGATATTGTCACTAATGTCACGTAAATAATGATAATAATTAATAATAAAGGGTTATGGTTAATTAAAGCACTTAGAAAATAAAGTAGTAATAATGTCATAGTTGAGAAATTATGGTGATATTGTCACTAGTGTCAAGTAAATAATAATAATAAAGGGTTATGGTTAATTAAAGCAATTAGAAAATGAAGTGACAATGATGAAGTTATAATGATGTCACAGTTGGGAAATTATGGTGATGTTGTCACTAATGTCATGTAAATAAAATTAATTGGTATTGGTTAATTAAAGCACTCTTAGAAAATAAAAAATGAAATTAATAATAAAATAATGGGTATTATTACAGAATAACTGGGTTTTTGGCTAGGATCGTGCAGTGTAACCACATCTGGCCAGGTCCCGGGAATTTGCCCTAGTCACTTTATGATAGTTTACACCGGTTATATCTCGGTAGTTTGCCCAGGTTAGGTCCCGGTAGTCTGCCCAGGTTAGGTCCCGGTAGTCCGTTTTACCCGTGCCCATAATGTCATTCCATATACATACCAATTACACAACACCAACCTCAACACAGTCACTTCCCACAAAAACTTGGGCGTCCACATCTCAGCGGACATGAGGTGGAACACACACATAGGTAGCATCAGGGCCAAAGCTAGTAGGGTCCTGGGGTTCTTGCGCAGGAACCTCAGCAGGTGTAACACAGACACCAAAATTGTTGCGTATAACACTTTCGTTCGGCCACATTTAGATTATTGCGACACCGTCTGGGACCCACACACTTACAATAATATCAATAAATTAGAGTCCATACAAAACAAGACTGCAAGATGGGCCAGACGTGATTACAGACACACTACATCAGTCACTGCTTAAACAAGACACAAAACTAGACCCATTAGTAACACGAAGACAGATACACAGACAACAGATGATATACAAAATCACAAACAAGTTAGTTGACATAGACAAAGACACATATCTACACCCTACAAGTATACGATCCACTAGAGGCAGCCACAACTTAAAATGCCACACATACCAGACAAGCACTGATATATTTAGGCACTCATTCTTTCACCGCAGCATCTACACCCTACAAGTATACGATCCACTAGAGGCAGCCATAACTTAAAATACCATACATACCAGACAAGCACTGATATATTTAGGCACTCATTCTTTCCCCGCAGCATCCAAGAGTGGAATCATTTCCCATCTCACGTAGTTAATAGCCCCACTCTTGACACGTTTAGAAATAGGATCACCAATCATTACCTCCCCAATCCTAATCCTCAACCCACAGTCCCTGACCCAATCCACCCTTATCCTAACCCTCTTCCTAATCCTACCCTGGATCCCTAAATCCCCCGCACAACCCCCGCATATTATGCCGCCCATGAGCGGCCCTCTGCTGGACCCTAAACTTGAACTGTCTGCCCAGGTTAGATCCCGGTAGTCTGATGTGGTCTAGGTTAGGTTAGGTAAGGTCAGGTAAGGTCAGGCTAATTTCAAAATGCCCCATTTGAATATGACTTATCTTGGAAATGGGGCATTTGCGGAGGAAATGCCATAGAAGAAAATAGTCTTAGAATGGTCTAAATATGTGGGTAATGAAGGTAGAAAAAACGTACGTAATAACGGTAATTCTTTCAGTATTTACCGAAACTCTTGCTATTCCTTTGGTTTAATAAGTAAATCCCAATGGAGCAAATGATTCCTCCAAACTAGATTAGTCCAAGAAACAAAAGGACACAATTTTTTTTTTTTTTTTTTCATTTTTTTGTTAAAGGAAAATTGTCTTGTTGATGAATTGGAAGGTCTGTGATTCCTCCAAATTATGCCACGAAACAGAACCCCTATCAGTACCATTGAGGACGTCTGTTTCATCGTATGGTGTGGTATGGAGGAATCAGTAGCCCTCCAATTTGCCGTCAAATGAATCTCCCCGAGTCCCCTCCCTTAATGAATGAGTGAGGCTGAAAAGTGAAGGGAAACACTTGGATTCGTTACTTCACACAGTCCACCACTTGTTGATGATAGTATGGGTAGAAATGTTTGAGTTTTCCGATGCTCAAGTATTAGGTCATGATTAATATCCATCACGGACTGGTCAAAAAAAAATATAGGCAAAATTCGATGTGGTTTTCCATCACCTTTTACCCATATTCATTAACATAATAACATATCATAGTAAACACATGTGGACGATGGCCGTTATACAGCTGTGTAGGATGAGGGATATGGATGATGGCTGTGTAGGATGAGGAATATGGATGATGGCTGTTGTAGAGCTGTGTAGGATGAGGGATATGGATGATGGCTGTGTAGGATGAGGGATATGGATGATGGCTGTTTTAGAGCTGTGTAGGATGAGGGATATGGATGATGGCTGTGTAGGATGAGGGATATGGTTGATGGCTGTTTTATAGGGCTACTGTAACATCCCAATAACATACAATTCCACTTACTGTACGGTTGGCCCTAGGAATTCTTACACAGTCTGTATGGAAAGAGAGGTCATTACTTGTAAATTATTTACCTTCATTTTTTGTAAATTATTGATTATTTTTTGTAAATTATTGACTCTTTTGTAAGTTATTGACCATTTTTGTAATTTATTGATAATTTTTCTCGTCTTCCAGGTTGAGGAGTAAAGGAGGTGATGGCTAGCAGAGGGTCAAGTGGAGAGGTGGAGGCATCAAGGAGAGATGGAGGAGAAGTGGAGGCATCAAGGAGAGGTGCAGCAGAAGTGGAGACATCAAGGAGAGATGGAGCAGAAGTGGAGGCATCAAGGAGAGATGGAGGAGAGGTGGAAGCATCAAGGAGAGGTGGAGGAGGAATGGAGGCAGCAAGGAGAGTTGGAGGAGAGGTGGAGGCATCAAACCTCTCCACCACCACCACTACCCCCACCCATGACTCGGACTCGGACGATGATGATCAAGTGGTGGGCACTGGGCAGCTCTGGGGACACCACAGACAACAGGTAAGGTGGATGGATATAGTACACCCTTAACGACCCTGTCATCGTGTATAAAAATTTAAGGTATCTTATTCCTCCAAACAGCCACGAAACAGATCCCCTATTAATACTACTTATTAAGGGCATCTGTTTTCTGGCCAACAGTCAATCCTCATAACTCACTCCAAATTGTTACTGGGAACATGCCGGGAAATATAAATGAAAATAAATGGTGGAAATAACCCATGATATTGGCAAGTGTGGTCAGACAACACAAACCCCATTATAGCACCCACAAACATTACCATACTGTACATTTACACTCGACCCTTGATTTAACGGACCCCTATTTAACGGACCCCTATTTAACGGACACTTTGTGCTTGAGGACATTCATTATGCATCGGACAGAAAGTCCGTTACTTGAAAATTTTGTCCGTCGCAGCCAGCTCTGAGTGCGTCTTGGTGGATTATAACTCGGAATAAGGGGGAGAGGATATTTGTAATTTTTTTCTTTTTGGTAGAATGAAGAAACACTGATTCCTCCAAGCTATCCCAGAAAACATATTATTTTATCAATGTTATTACTGTACTGTACTAGGGATCTGTTTTGCAGCACAGTTCAGCTGGCTATGTAGAGTCCAATAATTCACCCATAATAACAACACTATATTATACCTTCAAATTTACACTATATTATACCTTCAAAATAACACCAGATTTTACCCTAAAATTAACACTATATTATACCCTAAATTAATACCATATTATACCTTCAAATTAACACTATATTATACCTAAATTACCACCATATTATACCTTCAAATTAACACCATATTATACCTTCAAATTAACACTATGATATACCCTAAAATTTACCCCTCAAACTATCTTTCCCCCAAGGTTGATTATCTAGGCCTGGATGGGACATTTGGAGCTGGACTGTCACCCCCCCAGCCTTCATCGAGCGCCGAGTGTGAGACCAGAGTCAGCCCAGAGGACCCCAATCTATCGTCAGCTGCTCGGTACTCCCCCCCTCCACCCTATACCAGCCCCATAGCGGGTTTGGGGATGGGAGCAGCCCTAGACAATCCGGATTCCCCCATGGAAGAATTATCAACGCACGGAACACCCTTGCCCATATTACCAGCAGGTGTTAGTAGTAGTAGTCCAAATAATACTAATGTAACCACACCTCCACCTGATACACACACACATGCACTACCACATTCCTCTGCAAACAACAATAACAACTGTCTTTTTACACACACACACAATCTGTCAACACTAGCCCCTGATACACACACACTGTCAACACTACCACCCACTGATACTAACACACACACCACAGGACCCCTCCCTGATACACACACACACACACTACCAACACTACCCCCAGATACACACACACATACACTACCGCATTCTTCTGCAAATAGCGATAACAACAGTCTTTTTACTCACACACACACGCTATCAAATTCCTCTGCAAATACCAGCAACAGCCTCTTTACACACACACATGTACAACCTTCCACCTCAAACAACAACAGTCTCTTTACACATACACATGTACAACCTTCCAATGAAAACAACAACAATAATAACAATCTTTTTACACACACACAACCTTCCAACGTAAACAATAACAGTCTCTTTACGCGCACACACGTACAACCTTCCAATGCAAACAACAACAACAACAACAACAACAACAGTCTCTTTACACACACGCATGTACCTGTACAACCTTCCACCATAAACAACAGTCTCTTTACACACACACAACCCTCCACCTCAAACAACAACAGTCTCTTTACACACACGCAACCCTCCACCACAAACAACAACAGTCTCTTTACACACACGCAACCCTCCACCACAAACAACAACAGTAGTCTCTTTACACACACACAACCCTCCACCACAAACAACAACAACAGTAGTCTCTTTACACACACACACGTACAACCTTCCACCGCAAGTAACAATATCTTTACCCACAACACACACACTCGTACACACCTTCACTGGCCTGATGAAGATGAAGATGGTGATGATGATGGTGATGGTGATAATGATGATGAAGTGATGGTAATTAAATCATCTTCATCTCCAACCAATACACCTCCTGTGTTGGGGGAAAGTGTCTGGGCTAAACAGAAAAGAGTAGCTTTGAAAAACACCACCAGTGGACCTCAAACCAGCACCAATGAACTTCAAACTACTAGTGGACTTACCAGCAGCACCAGATTTCACACTACTAGTGAACTTCACACCAGCACCAGACTTCACACCACTAGTGGACTTACCAGTAGCAGCAGACTTCACACCACCACCCATGGACTTCGAACTACTGGACTTCATACCACCAGTGGACTTACAAGCAGCACTGGACTTCACACCACCAGTGGACTTACCAGCAGCACCGGTCTTCACACCACGTCAACAAATACATCTGCTGCAAGTCGAAGTCACATAATTTCCCTTCCCTCTCAATCTGGCTCAAGTTTTATCCATCAATTGTCTCACTCCCAGTCTGCCTCTTCAAATCTCTCTCTCCCTATTACAAGTGATAGCCAGACTCTCTCCCAACCCAGCTCAAGTGGCACTCGATCTGGCTCAAATTTCATCCATCATCTGTCTCTCTCTCAGTCTGGCTCTCCTAATCTCTTTCTCTCTGTTACAAGTGATAGCCAGACACTCTCTCAACCCAGCTCAAGTGGCACACGATCTGGCTCAAAAGGAACTCGAGGTTTGGCTCAAGCTGGACCTAGTTGGAGTATAAACAGTATAAATGACCCACAGTCAGGCTCCAGTGGCTCAAATATAATATGTGAAAGTTTGTCCCATCGCTCCAGTAGCACTCAGTCACTCGCAGGGGGAAGTTGTCGTAATAGCACTTCCCACTCTGTTCCTAGTACGGTAGAGGCCCTGCCATCGAGTGGGGGTGCAGTAGGCCCTCTCTGCCACTCCCACTCTTCTGATAGTGATGATAGTGATGGTGGAAATAGTGGTGGTGGTGGTGGTGGTGGTGGTGGTGATGGTAGTGTTGGTGGTAGTGTTGGTGGCAGTGGTTGTCAAAATATATCTCGTCTCCACTCAACCCCAAAGAACTGTGTCTTAACGGGAGCTGGGGAGGCTGAGGCTTTGAGCGGTTTTGGGAGCGGGTGTGAAGCCAGTAGTAGCAGCTTACGCGGTCACTTGTCACCTGTACACTCACCCAGCAACAGTGCACGAGGCCATGCATCACCCTTACACTCACCCAACACAGCTGGCAACAGTGCACAGGGCCATGCATCACCCTTACACTCACCCAACACACCTGGCAACAGCACACGGGGCAATGCATCACCCTTACACTCACCCAACACACCTGGCAACAGCGCACGGGGCAATGTATCACCCTTACACTCACCCAGCACACCCAGTGACAACAACAATTGCGTGGTATCATCATCCACTGGACACATTGACTCTATACCTCCAACACCTGCTGAATTCCAAGGCAATGATGTCTCTGACCCAAATAGTCCAGCCTCACCAAATGTAGCAAGTGCAGCCATTCTAGATTCAACCGTCGACTCAACCAGTGGACGCGATTTGACCCACACAATCCACCTGGAGGTCCAGAGCTCGGATGAAGATGTGGCCCACCTGGATGTCCAGAGCTCGGATGATGATAGCGAGGGTGACAGCATGAGACCACAAAGAGGGACCCTAGACCTGCCTGAATTGTGTGACCGAGATGAAGGTGACTGTGATGAGATTTCCACATCAGAAGTGACGCCCCTACAACAACAACAACGAGACAGCGATGAAGACGTAACATTGTTAGTCAACCCACAAGGTGTGTTTACCAGCGGTGATGATAGGTCTGCAGCCACTAGGCTAATTGAACACCTCTCACTCACACTCTCACACTTCAACAACAATAATAATAATACAACACTGGTGGTGGACGATGGTGTTGTGAGTGGTGTTGTGGATGGTGTTAATGGTGTTGATGATGGTGTTAGTGGTATTGTGAGTGAAGTTAGTGGTGTTGTGAATGAAGTTAATGGCGTTGATGATGGTATTTGTGGTGTGAATGAAGTTAGTGGTGTTGATGATGGTGATATTGATGGTGTTAGTGGTATAGATGATGGTATAGTGGATAATAGAGAACTACAAATACCATCTAGTCCTGCCTTACCAACACCACACACCCCTATCAGGGGAGGGGGACCCTATCTAGATGACCCCCTTGCTACACCAGGACCCAGTAGGCTATCACACCCCATCAAACACCATCATAGTACCGATAGCACGATGCGCGATGGTGGTGGTGGTGGGGATGGGGGGGAAATGAAGGATCGGATTCCCCACAACAGAGAACATATGTCCATATCGAGTACTCACAATACCCACAACAACATAGCAAGTCTGAGAGCTGGTGGGGGTGTGTGGGTAATGAAGGACAATATTTCCCCACACAATAGGGAACACGCATCAATCTCGAGTACTCACAACATCCACAACAACAACAAAAACACACAAGAGGAGAGAGGCAGAGGAGAGGAGGGAGTGAGGAGAGAAAGAGGCAGAGGGAAGGACGGAATGAGGAGAGATAGGGAGGAGAAAAGAGGAAGAGGGAAGGATGGAATAAGGAGAGGTACGGAGGAGAAAAGAGGAAGAGGGAAGGAGGGCATGAGGAGAGAAAAAGAGAGAGGGAAGGAGGGACGGAAAGAAAGAGGCATAGCAAACGAAGGACAGGAGGAAAAAGGGAGAGGAAAGGAAAGTGTGAGCAGAGAAGGAGGGAGAGGAAAGGAGGAAGTGAGGAGAGAGAGAGGGAAAGGAGGGAAGGAGGGAGTGAGGAAAGAAAGAGGGAGAGGAGAGGAGGAGAAGGTATGGGAGTTTGACCAACTGAGCACCCATAAGACACAACTAATGGATAGAACACCAAACAAACTATTGAACCAAGAATGTTTTGGCCAACTGAACACCAGTAAGACACAACTAATGGACAAAACACCAAACCAACAGAGTTTTGACCAATTAACCAACCAGCTGGATTCCACACCACTGTCTCTGTCAAATGTTGAACCAGATTCGGACATCGCTGAACTCAATTCAAACATGGCTGAACCAGAAATCGCAGAGTTGAATTCGGACATCACTGGAATGAATTCAAACATTGCTGGAACGGAAACAGACATTGTTGGAATGAATTCAGACATCGCTGAACTGAATTCAATCATTGCTGAACCAGAAATCGCTGAATTGAATTCAAACATTGCTGGAACGGAAATCGCTGAACTGAATTCAGACATTGCCGAGTTGAATTCAGACATCGCTGGAATAACTTCAAACATCACTGGAACAGAAATGGACAACACTGGAACAGAAACAGACATCACTGGAATGAATTCAAACATCGCAGAACTGGATTCAAACATGGCTGGAATGAATTCAGACATCTCTGGAACGGAAGCAGACATCACTGGACTGAATTCTGAAATCACTCTTACACATGAATCGTCATCTCAGCCTGAACAAGTAAGTGCTAATCCCTATAATTGTCTCTATCACTGTTCCTAATATCTCTCTATCACACAGGGTATGTTCGCCAATTAAGACACAGTTCTCCTGTTGAGACCCAGTATTTTGTCATTCTGTGCCCTACCATAAAAGCATGAGTGGATCCACATAATTCTTTCAGTGCTTTTTCTACTTCAGAAACTTTGTTTATTGTCGTGGTAGAAACACAATGCTCTGTCTCTAATGGTTTATATATATATTTGAGTTCAAAGTGAGAATTTTTCCTGGTACATGACTTCTCTTAGTTGACGCAGGGAAGTGGGTCGGTGTAGGGAAGTGGTGTCCCCATCGCCCACCATTCTTTTAGTGGTGCTGTTATCTTGGTGTCCCCTACAATACGAGGGAGGGATTGAGGGTTGGGGACCCCACTCTCTAACAATGACCCCATCAAAGGCTCAAATAGCCTCAGAGTTAGACCCCTTGTCTGTGAGGGGTCCTGCACTGGCACTAGAGCCTTCCCACCCCTTGGAAAAAGGGAAATCGGGTATTGATGATGATGATTGGCGAACATACCCTGTTGTCCCTCGATTATGTATACCGTATGTTTTTAATGATATTCTATGAGTAGGCCTACCTCTCAGATACCGTCTCCCTCATCCTAGGGTGGTCTTTAAAGTAAACAAGAAAACCATGGGCTGTATGCAAGACCATAGATGGTGTAGTACTGGTACGACGACTCCATAGACACACTACAAGGCCATTGTACTGGTAGCACACCATCGTTAACACAATGGATATTTTTGCATACGATGGTGTGGTACCAGTACAATAACTATATATTGTGTCTACACAGCCATAGTATTGGTACCACACCATCGTTAACAACATCAGTACTCCTGCATATGGTTAATACTTTGATGCAAAATGAAATACTGTACTAGAGAATAGAAATTAATGATGGGGACTGTCTGCTTGTGTGTTTTGTATGCCTGTGTGTATGAGTGTGTGTATGCTTATATGTGTGTGTATGTTCTGCACACGTGTGTATATGTTTGTGTGTGTATACGTATATGTATGTATGTTATTTGTGTGTTCTGCACAAGTGTGTGTATGTGTATATGTATATGCATGTATATTGTGTGTGTGTGTTCACATTTTCTTTCATTGGCAGGTATCACTATTGGTTGGTGATGGTGGTGGTGATGGTGACAGTAATGATTCAGCTTTACTAATGATGGTGTCTGTTGATTCACCCAACAACAACAACAACAACACCATACAACACAACAACAACATTAATCATGGTATGTTTAAGTTATTTTTTTGTTTCTCCAATTTCTGTTTGTCTGTCTGTCTGTCTTTAGTGACAAAAATGAGAAACTAATGTAAATATTTAAGGATAATTATTTACACATTATTTTCCTTTTACAAATTTGGTGCTTGTGTGTTGGAGCAGAGAAAACAACAACAACAACAACAACAAGAGAATGCAGTGCTGTCAGAAGAGAGACAAAGGTTGGTATCACTGCTTTGATGATAAATGGAAGGGCTACTGATCCTCCAAACTATGTCAGGAAACACAGATCCCTTCATTAGTAACATTGAAAGAGGTGATTCATTTTGTTTCCTGGGATAGTTTGGAGGAATAGGTAGCCCTCCAAGTCATATACAAGTACATCCGTGGTGTTGACGAAGGCGTGGTACTGGTACGACGGCTCTGTTGTTTTTCTAAATGCCATTGTATGCACCACGAATGTTCTTGCATACGGCCCAAATAATGGTGGTGGCATGTTGTTGTTGCTTGGAATAGTTTGGAGGAATCTGTAGCCCTCCAATTTACCATCAATAATATCTCCCTTTAATTAATTGAAGAAACTCTTGCAATACTTAAAAGAAAAACTGAATATTTACATTTTTTTACAATAATTTTTCTTTACAGGGAAAGGAAGGAAGGAGAAAAGAAGAGAGAAGGGAGGAAGAGACGGAAGGAGGGAGAGAAGAGGAGGAAAGAGAGGAAGAGGAGGAGAGAGAAATATGCCAAGAGATGGAAGCTGCATTTATTGGTGCCGATTATTGTAAGTAAAAAATAGTAATAATTATGATCATAATAAAGATAATAAAAATAACTATACTACTACTATTACTACTACTACAGTAGTAATAAATATAATAATAATAATAATGAAAATAATTAACTACAGTTGTCCCTCCAATTTTGTGACCGAGACCCTAAATACGATAACCTAATTTTGCAAAATAGTTTGAGTTTTGCGGGTCGAGCCGAAAGAAAGTGGAGGTTTCCACACTAGTTTTAGGGGGGGAGGGGTGGTAGGGTGGTGACGTCAGGTCGTGCGGCGGCCTTCAATGAGTTTTGGTGTTAACTGAACTAACTGAACTTGTCAACCATCACGCTCACTCCTCACTCACTACACTCGCACCTGCTTGATACATACTTGGGGGGGAGCACTGTAATTATGGCATTCATGATAAAATCACGAAAAATCAGCCATCGGCGATGAGATGTCCATCATAGTCAATTTTCCCCATAAGGTTAATTGTTCCAATTTTGCTAATTCGTATTTTGCGACCCCAAGTGTCCCCCTAATTGTCGCAAAATTGGAGGGACTATTGTAGTACTATTTCTACTACAGTAATAATAATTTCAACAGGGTGTGGTGAGTGTGAAGAGGTATATGCCCATCACTGCCCACAACACCCAATCAGAATGCAGGAAAATGAACAACAGCCAATCAGAGTGCAGGAAGACAATCGCCAACCAATCAAAATGCAGGATATCAAGCCACGGCCAATCAGAATGCACGACATTAAACTGAAGCCAATCAGAATGCAGGAAGAACAACAGCCAATCAGAATGCAGGATGATGACCAACTGCAGCCAATCAAAATGCATAACTACCATCAGCAGCCAATAAGAACAGCCACAAGGACTTGGACCTCCTCTCTTCCCCAACCAACCCACCACCACCTCCCCCTCCCCTCCAAAATTATCGACATAGAAGGTTTGTTTACACGAGGCATTTCTGAACATGTGTTTAATGCTGTACTGTACACATAACACAATTTCAAGGGCTCTGTTACCAAGCGTGTAACATGTGATGTCATTACTCCACGTGGAGTTACCCAGGAGTTGTCATGGTAACACAGTCTCTCACCTCATTGACTGTTCTCCAGGAGTTGTCATGGTAACACAAAGTCTCTCCTCATTGGCTGTTCCCCAAAAGTTGTCATGCTAAAAAAGTCTTTCTCCTTATTGGCTGTTCCCCAGGAGTTGTCATGCTAACACAAAGTCTGTCTCCTCATTGGCTAGTGTCAACCAATAAGGCAGCTCACTGCCTTCAAAATGTGATAGTAACCACTGTGTGTGTATGCTGCTATTCCTTTATATGTAATTCACAAACACGCTGTTATGAGGGGGATCTTGCCACTCTCGTGTTTTGTAAACCGCTGTGTTTACATATAAGCCACTCCATAGACTGAGACTGACTTTGGTAACGCACATTTCAAACCGTGCGTTCAAAAACACCTCGTGTGAACAGGGACTACCTAAGTTATTTACTGAGACTATGTTAAAAGGATATATGTGATAAATTTAATCATCTTATATTGAGGGCCTCCTGCTACCACTACTAAGACTAATTAAAAATTTTGCTTTACTTTGACAGATATGAGCGATGGAGTAATAGGAGGAGTTGTAGGAGTATTAGGAGGGTATAATTCCTCCCCACACCACATATCAGACAAGCCGGTCAAGTCTCGTGCCTGGGCTTCACTACCAGCACAACACCTGGTTATACGCAAAGTGCATGCATCTCAAGGTGTGTGTGTGTGAAGAAAATCAAATGGGGAGAGATTATGTTAGGGAGGGAGGGGGGGGGGGGTGAAAGGAGTGGTGTGTGTGTATGTGTGAAGGAAATTAAATGGGGAGAGATTGTGTTAGAGAAAGAGAGAGGGAGGGGGGATGAAAAAAGTGGTGTGTGTGTGTGAAAGAGAGAGGAGGGGGAGTAGTGTGTGTGGGTTTGTGAAAAAATTAGATTGCGAGAGATTGTGTTTGTGTGTGTAAGAGACAGAGGAAGGTGTATGAATGGAGTAGTGGGTGAGAGAGAGAGAAAGAGTTAGGTAGCGAGAGATTGTATATGTGTGTGAGAAAGATATTAGATGGAGCGAGAGAGAATAATACAGGTAATAATTATCTCTCTTTCCCACCCACCCACCCATCAGAGTTAGGAGTGTTCACACGTAAGGCCATACCCAAACAGACCCAATTTGGTCCACTGGAAGGAGTAATGACAGCTGGTGGTAGTGAAGGAGTGGGATCACCTTCAGGACTGACCTACTCCATCATATCACAACAACAGGAGTCATTTCACCTCGATACATCAAATGAAGGTGTGTGTGTTATTTTTAATGTAACCCAACCCAACCTAACCTAACCTAACTTAACCTAACCTAATATAACCTAACCATACCATGCCATACCTAATCTAACGTTCTCTATCATCACAACAACAGGATTAATTTCACTTGAATACATTCATTTATCATTCTGTGTTTCCACTGGGTAGGTGGCTACGAATACCTCCCCAGTATCCCTAATCTAAAAGGTGCTTTGATTTCTCCAACTGTCCCTTTTTTTCATCTGTTACCTTTAATGCTTACTGTCCCACCTCTCAATCACCTTCCTCGGGCACCGTAGAACTTTGCTGTTGTGGCACCTAATATCAATAAATCAATTGATCTCTGTTTCCACAGGTTCATCTATGCAACTGTATATTTATCAATCTATACATCCATTTATGTAACGGCTATCCAATTATCAATGTACTGTATTTATCCACAGTTTTGTGTAATTGGATGAGGTTATTGTATGCACCCCTATGTGTGTGTGTGTTTCAGGTTCGTCTAACTGGATGATGTTATTGTTCTATTCATCTCTGTGTGTTTATGTTTAAGGTTACTGTTCTATTCACCCCTGTGCATGTGTGTGTGTTTCAGGTTATTGTTCTATTCACCTCTGTGCGTGTGTGTATGTTACAGGTTATTGTATTCACCCTTGTGTGTGTGTGGTTGTTTCAGGTTCGTCTAACTGGATGAGGTTTGTGAGACCAGCGCTGACTTTCCTGGAACAAAATTGTGTGGTGGTACAAGTTGATGGAAGCCTATACTTTATTACTACCAGTGATATACTACCAAGGATGGAACTTAAAGTGGGGTTAGTATGTGTGTGTGTGTGAGAGAGAGAGTTGTTGGTGGTGTTGTTGTTGAAGTTCCTCAAGCTGTCTGGCCGAGCAGCCCCGAGCTCCGGAGTGGTGGGTAATGCATAACAAAACACTGAGAAAATAATAATAATGATAATAATCATGACAATAACAACAATAATAAAAATAATAATAATAATAATGATGATGATAATGTTAATGATAATAATAAGAATAGCAATAATAAAAATAATAACAATAATAATAATACTAATATTAAGTCTTTTGTTTTGCCTCCAGATATTCCAAACAGTATGCTAGCAAGAGGAACTTAGCAGCACTTATACCAACAGAAGAAGAGATAAAGTGTGAGTGTTTAAAATACGAAAACACATTGAGATAGTATGCAAGAATATTTATGGTGTAGAAGATGGTGTGGTACCGGTATGATGGCTGTGTAGTGTGTCAGTGGAGTCATCGTCAACACCATCAATGTTCTGAGAGTAATGGTTAAGGACCCTGTGATTGTGTATGAAAATTGGTGGCTTCTGATTCCTCCTAAGTATGCCTGGAAACAAACTCCCTTAATGGTACTGATAGGGGATCTGTTTCATGGCAAAGTTCAGGAGAAATCATAGACCTTCCAATTGTTTACTCTATAATTATCTTCCATTTTAGTTGTTAAGGTATATATGTATAGAATATAATATGTTTACCAATTATGAAGGTAATATACTTTTGGTACAGTGAACTCTCATATTACACTGGATTTGTGGTGTGTTATAAAACTGTGTACAGTACAGAAAACCCTCATTGTACAGTACACTGGTATTATGGGTGTGTAATAATGTAGTGTACATTAAGTGTTCACAGTACAACATTCATTACACACACTGTATTTCATTTATATAATCCCAATGTAAAATTAGAGTTTACTGGACATTGGAGTATCTTGATTCCTCCAAAGCATACCAGGAAACAAACAGGACCAGATGAACAAAAACAATACTTTTGGTGGCCTGTTGTTATTGTTGTTGCTTGAAATTATTTGGAGAAATCAGTTACTCCAGATTTATCACCAACACTATAATGGGGTCGAGGGTCCTCCCTGCACTTTTGGAGGAATCATTATCTCCAAAAATGCCAAGACTATACCCTCCCTGTAATGTATATAATTATAAGACCAATGCAAAATAAGCATTGGTATATATTATAATTTATTATTTACCATGTATTTATTGACAGTGTTGGAGTGTGTGAAAAAGTCTTGGCCTTGTTATGAGTGTGATGAAGGATTTGAAACATCACCACAACTACAACAACATCTAGAAACACATGACCAGGTAAATATCTCTCTCTCTCTCTCTCATATACTTACATAAGCACACACACAGTCACAAATTTGCTCTCTTTATAAAATGATAATATATGATACAGTACAGTATATATATTTCTCTTTCTTTCGCCACTATACTCCTTTTACGCTAACTTGGCCTAGTAGCCACGCCCCCTTGATAGGCCTTGATAGCTGATTGGTTGATTTATAACTGTTCGTGTCGCTTCCCTTACATTGACATTGAATATGTTTACATCCTTTTCCTTTCTCTAATATTGATGGAATTTAGGAACATTAAAATATAAACTATTTTTAAGCATCAGTTGCTATGCAGTTCTACAGAAAGGATGGTAAGCTGGTAAAATTCCTAAATATATATCTTCGGAAGTCGTAGCTAACATACACGTTCGGACATAGCCTACTCAATATATCTTTGTTTTGTAGTCAATATAAACTATTGAGAAGCTGATGGAACAACAAATAGCAAACAATATCTAGTAAACTACACCATACACACTCTACTTATAGTCCAAGTCCTTATATAACTGAAAAAACTCGAAAAATAGATGGGGTATAGTGGGGAGGTTGTAATGCCAGCGGAACAGCTGTCCTGCCCAGTCGCCAGGCAGGAAAATCAGGCTCAGCTCGCTCCACCATCTGTTATTATAATGGTTACGATTATGTTCCCGTAATGAAATGATATATTAGGTATTTATAAGCAATATATTGTAATTAAGTTGCTATCGAGTGTGACAGATGGAAATCCGCGACAGGTGGAGTGAGCTGTGCTTGATTTTCCCGCCTGGCGACTGGGCAGGACAGCTGTTCCGCTGGCATTACAACCTCCCCACTATACCCCATCTATTTTTCGAGTTTTTTCAGTTATATTAGGACTTGGACTATAAGTAGAGTGTGTATGGTGTAGTTTACTAGATATTGTTTGCTATTTGTTGTTCCATCAGCTTCTCAATAGTTTATATTGACTACAAAACAAAGATATATTAAGTAGGCTATGTCCGAACGTGTATGTGATGATGTTAGCTACGACTTCGGAAGATATATATTTAGGAATTTTACCAGCTTACCATCCTTTCTGTAGAACTGCATAGCAACTGATGCTTAAAAATTGTTTATATTTTAATGTTCCTAAATTCCATCAATATTAGAGAAAAGAAAAGGATGTAAACATATTCAATGTCAATGTAAGGGAAGCGACACGAACAGTTATAAATCAACCAATCAGCTATCAAGGCCTATCAAGGGGGCGTGGCTACTAGGCCAAGTTAGCGTAAAAGGAGTATAAGAGGGGCTTTCACTTCTCCAACTGTCCATTTTTTTCTTCTGATACCTTTTGTGCTTACTGTCCCACCTCTCAATCACCTTCTTCCTCGGGTGCCATATGACCTTTCTGTTGCGGCGCCTAATATTAATAAATCAATCAATCTCTCTCTTTCTCAGGAGGTGGGGGAGGATGAGAGGAGAAAAAAGAAGCGTGTGAAGGGAAGGCGACCCCGAACCAACGGAGAAAATGATACAATGACCAAGAGATTCACCAAACGTATTAAGGTACACACACACACACACACCAAGAGACTGACCAAATGTATTTAGGTGCACACACACAAATAATTCTATTAATGATATACATATACAGTATTGGTAAATCTGGAGCAAATGATTCCTCCAAACTAATCCAAGCAACAGGACTTTATTATTTTTTAAAATCTGGTCCTGTTTCATGGAATACTTTGGAGGAATCAAGGCACTCTAATGTACTCCTGTAATTTTATACCTTTTATTTCCATAGGTACAAGAGGAAAATTCTGAAACTCCTCAAAATTCACAGGAAAATGAAACAACAACAAGGTAAGGAAAATTATTATTATATATAGTAAGGAAAATGCATATATGATATGTTAATAATTTATTTATTATTATTACTGTATTTAAGGTGTCATTGTTAGTGTATTTAAGATGTCATTATTTGTTTATTTAAGGGGTGTATATTTATTTGTTTACATAAGGAGTTATTATTTGTTTATTTAAGGGGTATTTATTTGTTTATTCAAGGTCCAAATATATGTTTAGCTGCCTCACTGGACCTAGGGTAAAATGACCTCACAGTTTGACTCGATATTCCTTTATTTTAAAATGTTCATTTAATTATTGTGTTTTTCTCTCACAGTGTTGTTGACGTCGGTGATTCAGAAACACAACAACAACAACAACAATATCAATGTGTTGTGTGTTGTCTAACCTTCACTATACCAGAGGTCAGTAAATATACTATATAGTTAGTGGGCCAGATCCACAAAGTTGGTGTAACTTACGCCGGAGTATATATTTGTGTGGGTTGTAAATTACGCCTCGCTACTCCATCATTTACACCTCTAATTACAAAGTTAACTTACGCCGGAGTATGGAAGAGTATCTCTGGGAGGTGATGTGATGTTACGAGGTTTGGTAGCCAATCACAGTTGTGCATTCTGTATGCATCGACCAATCACAGGGCAAAGTTTGAATCTAGTCAATCAAATCCAAAACTGATTTATAACTTAACATCAAATGTCACATCATATATGGTAATTGAGTAACAAAGAGAACTTTTCCTTGAAGAAGAGTCTAATAATACCCTCCTTTTCTCTTTTCATTGCTCGATCATTCATGTATGATGTAGGACACTTGTGACACTTTTGACACTTGTGGTTGTGGTGACAAATGTCAAACTACCCCTGTTTTCCCGCCTGTGTCTGTGTTTGTGTCAGATTCGTCTAACTGGATGAGGTTATTGTTGTATTCACCTCTGTGTGTGTGTGTGCATTTCAGGTTATTGTTGTATTCACTCCTGTGTGTGTGTGAATTTCAGGTTATTGTTGTATTCACCCCTGTGTGTGTGTGTTTCAGGTGTTGCGTATCCATCAGCGGAGTCACACAGGAGTGGAAGTGAAACAAGAGGATGTCATTACACTAAAAGAGGAAGACAATACTTGCCCACAATGTTATAAGGTGAGATAGGTTATTATTATTACAGTATTATTATTATTGGTAGTTTTTAGTAGTAGTAGCAGAGTATTATTTATAAATTTATTTCTTTTAGGTGTTGGAGAGTGAGGTAGAATTATACAGTCATGTGGAGGAACATGGATTTTTTCTCCAAAACTCTTCCTCCTCATCCAACAAACCCTACAAGTGTGACTACTGCTATAAGGTCAGCAATATTATTATTATTATTTACCCTATTAATTTGGCGTGTGTGTGTGTGAATAGTGAGTAACGTCTAATAGTAAATTAAATGAAGGTGTGTGAAGAGTGAGTAGCTGCTTGTAGTATATTATAAGATGGTGTATGTGTGTGTGTGAGAGAATAGTAAGTTGCTGCTTGTAGTAAATTAAAAGATGGTACTTTACCTATTAATTGGAAAGTTTCCCAGCTAACAAACAGAGGGAAGCTGTCAAATGCTTATGTGAGTCACACCAATGTGGATTATATTATTAATATATTGTTTCTCTTTCTGTGTGTGTGTTCGGTTTTCAGTCATTCCTGCGACAAGAACGACTAACAGCTCATCTGGAGGTACATGGCAACGAGGCAGAGAAGGCTTACCATTGTAAAGTGTGTATGAAACGATTCTGTACCAACTCTGCCCTTACTACACACTACAAACATCATATTGGTTAGTACTATACATTAAACTCTAGTCAATTTTAGTAAATATATAATTTATTATTATTATTTTTTATATTTAGAATATTTACATTAAAGGGGTTATTGGTTAGTGTATTTATTATTTATTATTATTATTTTTAATATTTAGAATATTCACATTAAAGGAATTGTTTGTTTTTGGTTCGGGAGGAGGGAAGGAAGGAAAGGAGGAAGGAGGGAAGGAGAGGGAACGTTTATCTATCTGTCGGGTGTGGAGGCGAATTTATAAAATTCCGACCAGAAAATTTTTAGGTTTTGACTGGTGAATTGGAAGGTCTGTGATTCCTCCAAACTTTGCCATGAAACAAATCCTCTATTAGTACCATTGAGGGGATCGGTTTTCTGGCATAGGTTGGAGGAATCACAGACCTTCCAATTTACCAGCAAGAGAATCTCCCTTTAAGTATGGTGTATTTTGACTATCATGTAATTTGGGTATTGTAATGTATCTGGGCGTGTGTCAACTGTATGTAAAAACATTGGTGTTGTTGACAATGGTGTGGTACCAGTACAATGACTGTTGTCATTGTACTGGTACCACATCATCATCAACACCACCACAGATATTCTTACATATGATGGTGTGGTACAGTTGCACAAGGGAGTTTCCTTACCTCTGTTGGGTCCCTTTATACCTTATGAGTAGCACACACCTTTAATTGACCATAATGCTCTCTTTCTTAATCATCTTGATACATTGTGATTACTATTTCCTATCAACCCATCTACACATCATCTTGGTCATTATATATGTTATTATCATACATTCATAACTCTCTTCCATTACTAGACCAAGGTGTGTGCTAGGGTAAGACGGACCCCATGGGGGTAGAGAAACTCCCTTCCACAACTGTACCAGGACAATAACTCCAAGATACACTACATACCCATTGTCAACACCACCACATATATTCTTCCATATGACTCTAACAGTGCTCTCCCCCACCCACACTCGCGAAAACACACACAAACACACACACACACACACACACACACACACACACACACACACACACACACACACACACACACACACACACACACACACACACACACACACACACACACACACACACACACACCCACCCACCCACACACACACACACACACAAACAAACACACACACACACACAAACAAACAAACAAACAAACAAACAAACAAACAAACACACACACCCACACACACAAAATTAAATACAAAAACAAACACACACACACAGAAGGCAGTAAAGGGTACGACTGTCCGATTTGTAGACAAGGATTCTTCTCCGTATCAAACCTCAAGACACACGTCACAACACACTGCATTGATCAACAGTATAAATGTCCTACATGTTTAAAGGTTAGTGAGAGAGAGAGAGAGAGAGAGAGAGAGAGAGAGAGAGAGAGAGAGAGAGAGAGAGAGAGAGAGAGAGAGAATATGTGTGTATGTATATTATAGTGATGTGTGTATGTGTGTGAGAGAAAGAGAATGTGTGTGTGTATGTATACTATAGTGATGTGTGTGTGTGTTGAGGGTTAGTGTGTGAGTGTATGTATATTATAGTGATGTGTGTGTGGGTTGATGGTTAATCTGTTTGGTGTGTGTGTGTTGAAGGTTAGTGTGTTTGGTGTGTGTGTGTATGTTATAATGATGTGTGTGAGTGTTGAGGGTTAGACTGTTTGGTGTGTGTTGAGGGTTAGTTTGTTTTGTGTGTCTGTGTATGTGTTATAATGATTCTGTGTTGAAGGTGTAAGTATATATAAACTTATGTTGTATAACTATAATATAATTTATACCACTAATGTATAATATATAATGTATAAATATTAAATATATAAACTACTAAATTAATTATATTTACAGGTTTTTCCAACGTACAGTAAAATTCGTCGTCACATTCGTTCGTATCACGCCATCTTACCTCACACCTGTGACAAATGTGGTAAACAAATGCCATCAGCTGATAAACTCAAGATACACATGTTAAGGTGAGACACACACACACACACACACACACACACACAGATAATATAGACACACTATATATACATACACATATGCAGTATACATACACACAGATGCACACAGGTTCACACTCAGACACACACAGATAATACACATATTGAGGTTTGACACACACACACACACACACAGATGCACACATGTACACACAGACACGTATAAATACTCACATATATACATATGTTGTCACTTATTTTCAATCACTTTCTCAGTGCTTTCAGTCACTAGATATCAGTCACTGTCTCACTTTCAGTCACTTGTTTTCAGTAATTCGGATCAGCATAATCTCTAGCTTTCAGTCACTTAATATCAGTCACTTTGTCACTTCTAGTCACTCAATATCAGTCATTTTGCCACTTTTGATAACTCAATTTCAGTCACTGTTGCTTTCAGTCACAGTCTCGATTTCAATCACTCAATATCAGTCACTTTGTTGCTTTCAATCACATAATTTCAGTTACTCAATTTCAGTCCATTTTTCCCTTTCAGTCATTCAGATCAGCGTGACTTCTTGTGTCAGGACTGTGGTAAACGTTTCAAGAGGAAGGACAAGTTAAAGGAACATTGTCAACGCATGCATTCCACTCACAGACAAACCAGACCACCACGCAACACTACAAAGGCTACACCAAAGTTTGTTCCCAAGGTCAGTGGTGTTTGTATTATGATTATTTTTGCTGTTGTTATTATTATTATGACAGTGATTACTATTATTATTACTATTTTTATATTGTTGTTGTTACTCTTTATTATTATTATTATGACAGTGGTGCTATTATTATTATTACTATTACAATTAATATTATCATTGTTATTTTTATTGCTATTATTACTACTACTATGGCTTTACATGTAGATCCGAGACTATTATTACTATTACTACTACTAATATGAGTTTACAGGTAGACCCAACAAGCTACCAGCAGTTTGTGTATTATTATTGTTTTCATTATTATTATTGTTATTGTTATTATTGTTATTATTATTATTATTATTATTATTATTATTATTATTATTATTATTATTATTATTATTATTATTATTATTATTATTATTGTTGTTGTTGTTGTTGTTGTTGTTGTTGTTGTTGTTATTACTACTATGGGTTTACAGGTAGACCCAACAGACTACCAGCAGTTTGTTTACAAGTGTCACACGTGTTTACTTGGGTTCAAACGACGTGGTATGCTCGTCAATCACCTCGCCAAACGACACCCTAACGTCGATCGCGACACCGTGCCCGAACTCAGCCAACCCATTGTCAAAGCCACACGATGCTACTATTGCCAGTACTGCGATAAGGTGTGTGTGTGTGTGTGTATGTGTATGTTAGTGTATTTGTGTGTGTGTGTGTGTGTGTATGTGTATGTTAGTGTGTGTGTATGTGTGTGTGTATGTGTATGTGTATGTGTATGTGTATGTTAGTGTGTGTGTGTGTATGTGTATGTTAGTGTGTGTGTGTGTGTGTGTGTGTATGTTAGTGTGTGTGTGTGTATGTGTGTATGTTAGTGTGTGTGTGTATGTGTATGTTAGTGTGTGTGCGTGTATGTGTAGGTGAGTGTGTGTGTATGTGCATGTGTGTTTGTTTGTGTATGTTAGTGTGGGTGTGTGTGTGTGTTCTTACCTATTTGTATCTTTATAGGAATTAGTCAAGCTTGTAATATCACGTATTTAAAAACCCAATTATCATATTTTTCTTTAAATTTATGTATATATGCTTTGGGCACACACCAATTCTTCTGGTAATGCATTCCATTGATCTATTACTCTATGTATTAGTGTGTGTGTATGTTAATGTTTGTGTGTTTGTGTTTGTATGTTAGAGTGTGTGTTTGTATTGGCCATTTAATGTTTTGCCAGGCTTGTATTCTTCATTCATTCATTACCCACCTCTTCATTTTGGTAGACTAGTGATTTGTGTATAATTCTCTGACATACTTATGAGGAATCATGGCACTCTTAATGTACCAAAGATATAATTATTACCCTATTAATTACTACTATACCAAAAATGTGATTATTTCCCCATTATCAAAAGTATACAATAATTCTGTTAATTACTACTCGATAACCCCCTTAATTACTACTGTACCTAAACTATACAATAACCCCATTAAGGGGCTTGTATACTTATGGTACTTTGGAGCTCTTTGATTCCTCCAAAGTATGCCAGGAAACAGGACCAAATTGATGAAAAAATATTGGTGGCCTGTTAGTCTGAATAGTTTGGAATAATAACTTGTTCCAGATTTACCAATACTGTACTATCCCATTAATTACTCCTGTATATCATAACAGATGTACCGTAGCAGCAGCAAGCGCAAACTACACATCCTCAAGTACCACCCAGGGGCCGAGGTACCCCCGGGGCCAAGCAGCAGCAGCAGCGGCGGGGGCGGGGGTAATGGTAACCAGTGTGACAATGAGTGGGGTGAAGGAGGTTCCTTCTCACAGACAGTAGGGGCCACTAAGATTGACCCACATCCTTGTCAGTGGTGTCACAGACAGTATGCATCCAGGGCCAGACTCTTACGCCATCAACGCCATCATCACCGTGACCTGTGTCTGGATAATCAGGTCATGAAGGAGTACGGCGATGACCTCACCGCCGACCTCACTGCTGACCTTACAGCCGAACTGGCAGGACCCGGGGAGGCAGACGACCCGCTCCTCGACGATTCCGGCGCCTCAGAGATGACCCTAGGTGGACAATTGATAGCGGAGGGAGGGAGTGGAGGGAATCTGTTACGCACTCACCATATCATCAACCAAAGTGGTGGTGGGACAGGGCAGATGACCCTAGGTGGACAGTTAATAGCAGAAGGAGGGGGACATTTGATAGCAGGAGGGGGACAGTTGATAGCGGAAGGAGGGGGACATTTGATAGCAGAACGAGGGGGGCATTTGATAGCGGATGGAAGGGGCCGTTTAGTAGCAGAGGGAGGAGGGGGACAGTTGGTAACAGAGGCAGGGGGTCATTTGATAGCTGAGGGAAGGGAACATTTGGTAACGGAAGGAGGGGGACAGTTGGTAGTAGAGGGAGGAGGGGGACAGCTAGTGGTGGAGGGAGGGAGTGGTGGTGGTGGTAATCTGTTACGTACTCATCGTCTCTTTGGTACACAAGGTGATGAAGACTTGTTGACACAAGCCATGGGGGAGATCTCACCCCTCACAGCCACCAGTGAACAGTACATACGTCTGATTGGTACCGCAGCAGTGGGCAGCAGGCAACTATTAGTCAGCAGTGATGGTGGTGGTGGCATCGTAGAGGGTCAGCAGGTGCGTCACATTAGCATCAGAGAGGGTCATGGTCAGCCGGTGCGTCTGATTGGCACCACAGCAGGCAGCAGGCAGCTGTTAGTCAGCAGCGATGGTGGAGGCACCATAGAGGGTCAGCAAGTGCATCTAATTGGCACTGGGGCAACAGAGGGTCAGTTAGTAGTCAGCACCACATCAGGAGCTGGTAGCAGCAGATCACTCCTACTCAACAGTGATGGCAGTGGCACCGGAGCAGCAGCAGTGGAAGGTCAACAGCAGGTGCGTCTAAATGGCACAGCAACAGAAGCAGCAGCAGCAGAGGATCAGCAGCAGGTGCGTCTAATTGGCACCACAACAACAACATCAGGCAGCAGCAGCAGCAGCAGCAGTGAAGGAGGATTGAGTCAGCAAGCAGCAGCAGCATCACCATCATCAACATCATCATCATCATCATCAACATCTTCAACATCATCATCATCATCATCATCAACAACAACAACATTGGCTTTAGTAACAACAGACACACCAGACAACACATTAACACTCTCTCTTCCCAACGTTCAATTAATTTCACTCATACCAGGTTTGTCAATGACCCGTAGTATAAACAATAACAACAACAGCAATGCAGGAATCAGTATAGCCAATTCCACAGGCATGAGTATAGCCAACACTTCAGCTATCACTGCCGCAGCTATAAACAACAACAACAACAATGCAGGAATCAGTATAGCCAATTCCGTAGCTGTAAGCAACACAAATGCATCGGGAATCAGTATAGCCAATACAGGAGCTATAAGTATAGCCAACAATACAGGAATCGGTATAGCTAACACCACCACTGCACCCGGAATTAGTATAGCCAACACCACCAATGCCACAGGAATCAGTATAGCCAACAATGCAGGAATCAGTATAGCTAATGCAGCAGGAATTAGTATAGCCAATTTAGACACTGAGGAAGGAGTTGGTACGAGTCAGGATTTACATGAGATTTTAATATAAGAGGAAGAGAGAAAACTGCCACTAGGCCTGCAAGACCATGTAGAAGGTGAAACAATACACACACACATTATACTGTAAATACACGCATACAGTATATATATATATATATATTGATACACACATATGTACACATACACATATACTGTATAGTTACACACATAATATAGATGCCTTTATATATACATATATAAATACTATACACATATATATAGATAGACACACACAGGTGGGACAGCAAATGAACACAAATGAAAGAGAAGGAAGATGTGATGTATGTTATTATAAGTATTGTGTGTTCATTTGTCTCTCATTTCCTTCTATGTCCTCCCTTTCCTTCTATTTCCTCCCTTTCCTTCTATTTCCTCCCTTTCCTTCTTCAGCAAAATTCCATTATAACAAAATTTTTCAGGACTAAACTCATTTCGGTATATCGAATATTTCTGAGAATAGGAATACTGTCATGTTCCCTCATAGATTACACTACAGTCCTCAGAAACATAACTTTCATGCAATAACAGAGGATATTACAACTACTGAGGCCAGTATTCTTTGTGAATTTTATTTAACATAATCTTTTGGGTGTAGTAGTTCATATGGTAACTGTACACATTTTAGGCATGCTGTCATCTTGCATCACTACAGTGGATCAATTAATAGTAAGGTAAAGTGTGAAATGAACTTTTGACACTGCCGATCGAAGTCCAACACTAAACAAGACACACGACAGACCACACCAACAGTGACCAACCAATCATGACAACACCATTTCCAAGTCTTGCCTTCACTGCATTGTTGTCTAAACCATTCAAACAACACTTTGTTCAGTTCAGGGAACTTTGATGTTCTCACATTTTTATGCCTTGCCATGCCTTTTGTTGTTTCAGATTCACAGAATAATGTAATAATCTATTCTTTCTGGGCCTTCAAATCGTAGATGGTCGTGGTTCCTATACCATTGTAATGCAGAAGCTTTCTTGCAGCCTTCCCTGCTTCCAAGCGGCACAATATTTCCACTTTCTTTTCTTTTGACTGACTTCTGAAGAATACAATAAATCTTGCTTTCACTTTTTGAACTCATGGAAGCACTAACATAGTCAGGTGGGGTAAAATAGAAAAGTTGTTATCTCATTATGCACCCGAACAATA
The DNA here is from genome assembly GCA_033782935.1 of Petrolisthes cinctipes. Lineage (NCBI taxonomy): Eukaryota > Metazoa > Arthropoda > Malacostraca > Decapoda > Porcellanidae > Petrolisthes > Petrolisthes cinctipes. The sequence goes on from JAWQEG010002761.1 coordinate 150,845, forward strand.
CTGGCTTTGTGACCCAGCCTCTAACCCGCACCAGGAGACCTGAGGTCTGCACTAACCGCTGATCACAAAGAAAGCATGGGTGGGTGCATAATATGTACCGTAAATGCCACAAATAGGCGCCAAATTAGGAAGTTTCATTAGAACGGGATTTTGCTGTATTTCCTTCTCTTTCCTCCCTTTCCTTTTATTTCCTTTGTGCTTGTTGAAAGAATCAGATTTTGAGGGCTACTGGTTCCTCCAAACAGTCAGAGAACCAAATCCCCCTATTTATATGCTGAGGCATTCTATTTCCTGGTATGCTTTGTAGGAATCTATAGTCCTCCTTTTCACCCACAAGAAATTATTACAAATACCAAATGGCCTTAGTTAACTATGAGTTTCATATTTTTTAGTGCTGCTGAATCCTTCTACTTTTGTTACAAAACACATCCACCATTAGTAACATTGAGGTGATTTGTTTCCTGGCATAGTTTGGAGGATTCAGTAGCCCTTCAATTTACCAAAAGAAATTTGGTCTCAACCCTTAGAACGTGGGGATATTTTTGTGCATCCGTTTGGCACTCATTTGCCGGCTAATAGCGTGTAAATCACTAAACCTACATTAATAAATGATAAATGATATTGAAGTACAATCCTTTAGCTGTCTCCTGTTGTACTTGTGAAGACTATAAGGACGTCTGTAGGACGGGTAGCTAACTCAGAATGACCATCACTCAAAGTGCAATTTTACACTCCTGACCATTCTAATTTATTAAAATAAGGACCTTGATTTCGTCATAAAACGTGTCCGAATCACATTTTTCAACACAACAAATTGTTTAGGAAACAACGTCACTGTCGTTGTTCCGTACTTATATGGTAATTAGCGTAGAAGCGGAGCACTGAAAATACATCCTCATGGGTTGAGAGAAAACTACACTGGCTGGACAAGGCTGGTGGGAGCATTCTAGGCACATACCCCCTCCGTTTTGAAATTAATCAAGTATGTCGGGGGGGGCGTGCATATTGTATTTGAAAAATGTGTCGTTGATAATTGCGGTCACCCACACTTGTGTGTGGCGGCACCCATGCTTTAAGGGTTAAAACCAGGCCACGACTTCCCTTCACTCTCACTAACCCGCTCGCTCTTGTTCATAGCTCACCTGCTTCGGCCTTTCCTCCCACGGCTAGATTCCCACACGCGGAGAGACGCTCGCACGCTCTCCCTCACTCTCCTTCCTCCTCTCCTCTCCTTCCTCTGGCACACTTCAGGGCTGTCCCAGGTTAAGAATTTTATAAGGACTCTAGTGTAAATAAATTGTATATATCTGGTCCATGGTGTTTGAAGAAACCTACTACATTGGTGACCTCGTGGAGTAACCCTCACCAGATATTTTTTTTTAACCCATGAGCTACTACAAGCCTATATGTATACTCTGTCCAACATTAGTTAGGTGGCGGAGAAGTCCTGTCCTTCAGGTGCGGTAGGTCAAGTAGTCTTTCGCTTCCCTGTTTGGCTAGAGGAAAAATAGGAGTGCTTCCTTTTTTCATGAATATTTCTGCTAATTAAGCATTATTCATGCCTGCTATTACTCACTCATTATCTTAAATGCTATGTGTGAGCCTAACAGTCAAATTGGAGCTCGTAATATCTTTATTAGAACATTATAGTGTGTAGTCAAAAGTGCGCGGCAGGAAAAAAGGTCAACTGGAGGACCTCTGGGCAACCCTTGTAGTTTCCCATGTTCGGAAGCATACTTCAACTGTCTTCAAGGCTTCTTCATCCATTTAGTACCATTTTTTATATATTTAATTTCACTTATCTTTCTGAAACACAAGGGAGTGCATTTTTATGTAACGAAAATGTAGAAAAAAACGCAAATTCATTACTTACACAAAAAAGTTAACATCTTTCAAAACCATGGCCAAACAAAGCAGCAAGACTGGGCAGGGAGTAGTGTGTGTGTGTGAGAAATTAGAATGGATTAACCGACAGTCCGATACAGAGCAAGTGAGAGAGGGATGGAGAAACTCGGATGAAGGTAACAAAAGGGGAAGAAAGTGAAATTGCCTATGATGCATGCTACTTTTAATGAGAGAATGAATAAATGGAATAAAAAATATATAATGCCGTTTATCTATATATTTCTATGTACGTACGTACGGTTGTACTGTACCTTTGTGAACAAGAGAGAGGGGAGGAGGGAGGTGTAAGCTGCTGCTGCGCAGGTTTCTGAGATTATTAACGCACCGTTATGCGACGTGTGACCAAATATGTGTGACCAAATAGACTCTAAACGTCCCCTGACTCCCCTCCACATCATCAGCCAATCGGATGCATCTAGGGATGTCTCCGCCACCTAAAAAGCCTGCTAATCCATGCAGGTATAATATATTATACCTCCATGTGCTAATCCTCGGCCATGAGCCTGCCCACCTATACCCAAGCGAGTCACGAAGAAATCTGTCAACCCCTTCCATTCGTCACGTGAGTCTGTATCTCTGTGTCCTGGATCAGTCATCCCACCGAAAATAATATACTGCATACATTGAAGTTGTGGATGCAATTGTATAACTAAAAGGTTGTAATTAAGCCCCGGGTCTTATCTCCCGCACTCGCGGTCACTATTAAATTATTATTAATAATTTTTTTAGTAAATAATACATTTGACTGCTCCAGATTTACTAACGATAACAGTACTGTACTATATTATATAGGCCTACCCACCTTAACCCTTAATGGGGTATATAGTACAGTAGGCCTACATGTATTAATACCATTGAGGGCATGACTGTGTTTTCTGGTATAGTTAGAAGGAAACACACCTTCCAATTCACCAACAAGAAAATCTCTCCATAACAAACACATCTCAGAGATGATATGAGTTACATAATTATGGGTTACATACACTCTCAGACTAACTAATGCTTATCTTATGGAGTTGAGTGTTATTATGAAAGGTTAGGTTAGGTCTCACTCCCTTTCCCCCTACCCTTTCGCAATCCCCTTCCCTCCCCCTGATGCTTTACAGAGGGCGTCAAAAAAAAGGTCTCTCCCCTTACCCCATCTCCCTTCTCTTTCCTCCCCCTGAAGTTGTACAGAGGGTGTCCAAAGTTTTCTCCGTACACCCCTTTCCCCTCCTCCTACCTTTTCTTTCCCCCTACCCTCTTCTCTTCCCACCCCTCGAAGCTGTACAAAGGGTGTCAAATGTTCTCTTTCCCGTTTTCCCTTTCCCTCCCTTCTCTTCCCCCTTTCCCTCTCCCCTCCTCCCTTCTCTTCCTTCCTCCTCCCCCCCTCCCTTTGATGCTGTACAGGGGGCGTCAAAAGTTAGGTTGGGTAATCAAATGCATTATATATTTACATTATTTTACACGAGTCATTTAAAGGTTACAATACAATCTCACTTTCTCCCCATCTTCATTTTTTCCTTGTGTATCTCCGAAACAGACGCTCTCAATATGGTACTAATTGTGGATCTGTTTGGTGGCACAGTTTGGAGGAACCAGTAGTCGCCTCCAATTCACGGTTATTCACCAACAAAATCATGTCCCACTTTGAATAAGGGGATTGTAAGTACTGTGTTGGTAAATCTGGAGCAACTAATTCCACCAAACTATTCCAAGCAACAGGCCACCGTTATTTTTGTCAACTTTGGTCCTGTTTCCTAGCATACTTTGGAGGAATCAAGGCGCTCTAATGTATTAAATGTTTATTGCCTCCTTAAGGGACCCTGTGTTGCAGTCAGAAAAATGGAGGTAAATGAATCCTTCAAATATTGCCACGATACACCAACTATATGGAAGGAGCTTGTTTCGTGGCATTGTCAGGGAGAATCAGAAGCCTCCATTTCTCATACACGATCACAGGGTCCTTAACTAAACAACTGGTCTATAGATGTCTGTGTCTTTATGTTGGTATTAATTAAGGGGAGATTCTCTTGATGGTGAACTGCTTAATTGGAGTGTCTTGATTCCTCCACAGTAAGTCAATAAAACAGGACCAGATTAAAGTGGTAATTTTTTTTGTTTTTTGGTACATTGGAGTGCCTTGATTCCTCCAAAGTATGCTAGGAAACAGGACCAGAATAGCAAAAGTAATGGTGTTCTGTTGCTTGGAATAGTGTGGCGGATTCAGTTGCTCCAGAATTACCAATACAAAACTTCCTCCTTAATTAATACAATATAATAATGGTGTTCTGTTGTTGCTGGGAATAGTTTGGAAGAATCAGTTAGGCTACTCTAGATTTACCGCCAACTCTGTATTAGGCTACACCCCACCAGTTACTCTAGATTTACCCCCAACTCTGTATTAGGCTACACCCCACCAGTTACTCTAGATTTACCCCCAACACTGTATTAGGCTACACCCAACCAGTTACTCTAGATTTACCCCCAACTCTGTATTAGGCTACACCCAACCAGTTACTCTAGATTTACCCCCAACTCTGTATTAGGCTACACCCCACCAGTTACTCCAGATTTACCCCCAACACTGTATTAGGCTACACCCCACCCACCATAAGTGATAACATTATTAGGCTTAGCTTATTATTGATTAGATTAGGTAACCTTTAGTAATAATTAAGGGATGATTCTTTTGTTGGTGAATTGGAAGGTCTATGATTCCTCCATTACCTACAAGAGCATCAACCTCCCCTTCCTGTATCCCTTAATTAATATCATGCAAATGTATCATAGTAATTACATATAATATACAGTAATTACATGATGAGCAAGTTAATTAATGATGAGTTAAATAAAGGGGAATAAACCGAATAATGCCATACAGGAAACAGAACCAGATAGACAAAATATATGATAATAATGTCCTGTTGTTGTTGTTTGGAATAGTTTGTAGGATGATATGGGTTGTTCCAGAATTATTACCAACACTGTAGGCTATTATCCCCTTAATTAACTAAATGGGAGGTTAATTTTTTGAGGGTAAATAGATGGGTTAATGATTCCTCCAAACTACAGTATATTAAGAAACAGATATATTATTATTATTATTATTATTATTAATTTGTGCACAATATTCACTATTATTGTTATTATTATTATTATTATTATTATTATTATTATTAATCTTTGCACGATATTTACCACTATTATTATTATTATTATTAATCTTTGTACGATATTTACCATTATTATTATTATTATTATTATTATTATTATTATTCTGTGCACTAAAGTCGTACAAATATACAATAATTTATCTTTGTACACTCTAGCTGTTTGGTTAGTGTTTATTTACATAGTAAGTGTGTACAATATCAAGTTGGTTGTAAAGGGGTCAATGTACTCGTTGTGGTTCAATAGAGTGTCTTGATTCCTCCAAAGTATGCCAGGAAACAGCTGTAGACGACCTTATTTAGGGCGAAATTTTGTGTTGGTAAATCTGGAGCAACTGCAGAATCCTCCAAGCTATTCCAAGCAACAGAACACGATTATTTTTGCCCCTCTGGTCCAGCTGTTTCTTGGCATACTTTGGAGGAATCAAGGCACTCCAATGTATGTACCAAAAAAAGAATTACCACCTTAAGGGGGTGCGGGAATAGGGGTACAGGCTGGGGGGGGGGGGGGTTAGGGGGGAGCGGGAGTAAGGGGACAGGCTTGGGGAGGGGGGGAGGGTTTGGGGGGTGCGGGAGTAAGGGACAGGCTTGGAGGGGGGGGTTAGGGGGTGCGGGAGTAAGGGGACAGGCTTGAGGGGGGGGGCAGGCTGTCTATACCCCCCCCAAGCCTGTCCCATACTCCCGCACCCCCCAACCCCCCCCAAGCCTGTCCCCTACCCCCGCACCCCCTTAATGACCCTGTGATTGTGTAGGAGAGGTGGTGGCTTCTGATTCCTCCTGACTGTGCCACGAAACAAGATCCTTCAAAATATAAGTGTGTGTGTTTTGTGGCAATTAATATTTGAAGGACTCACTTGAACCTCCAATTTCCCTTATATTATTGTTACTAATATAATAATTAAGGGGGAAGTTTTGTGTTCGTAAATCTGGAGCAACTGAATCCTCCAAACTATTCCAAGCAACAGAACACCATTATTTTTGCTCTTCTGGTCCTGTTTCCTGGCATATTTTGGAGGAATGTACCAAAAAAGAATTACCACCTTAAGGGGTCTGTTTCGTGGCAGAGTTTGGACGAATCAGATACAAAAATTTTACTGATATTAACCTGAAAATAAGAAAGAGTTGAATGTTACGTGTTGATATATACAGACATACAGACAGACACACATGATCTCTATTTAAGGGGGTGCGGTAGTAGGGGACAGGCTTGGGGGGGGGGTGCGGGAATAGGGGGACAGGCTTGGGGTGGGTAGAAAGCCTGTCCCCTATTCCCGCAACCCCCTAACCCCCCCACCCCCACCCCGAAGCCTGTCCCCCTACACCCGCACCCCCTAAAAAAACCCTGACCCCCCCCTAAACCTCCCCCCAAGCCTGTCCCCCTACTCCAGCACCCCCCAAAAAAACCCTGACCCCCCCTAAACCTCCCCCCAAGCCTGTCCCCCTACACCCGCACCCCCAAAAAACACCCTGACCCCCCCTAAACCTCCCCCCAAGCCTGTCCCCCTACTCCCGCACCCCCTTAAGTGAGTGATGGGGAGAAGGAATCTGGAGCACCTAATTCCTCCAAACTATTCCAAGCAACAATATTATTTTTGCTAATTTTGTGTTGCCTCGAAAAACAAAACAAACAGTTGAAAAATGTGGCTTGGGTTGTAGGGATATATTTAGGGGACCCTGTGATGTAGTCTGAAATTTGGAGATAAGCGAGTCCTTCCAATATTGCCACGAAACACACACACCTATATAGAAGGATCTTGAATCGTGGCATGGTCAGGAGGAATTAAAAGCCTCCAATTTTCATACACGATCATAGGGTCCTTAAAGATAACCATTGTCTTTATCAGCTCATTTTACTATGATAATATTAGGAACCCTAATCTAACCTAACCTAACATAAACCCACCTAACATAACATGACCTCACCAACCCTAACCTAACCTAACCTATCTTAACCCGACCTAACCTAACAACCTAACCTAACCTAATATAAATCCACCTAACATAACATGACCTCACCAACCCTAACCTAACCTAACCTATCTTAACCCGACCTAACCTAACCCATCCTAACATAACCAAACACGACCTAACCTCACCAACCCTAATTAACCTAACCTAAACTGACACGACCTAGCCTAACCCAACCTAACCTAACCAAACACGACCTAACCTAACCTCACCAACCCTATCCTAACCTAACCTAACCTAGCTGTTGTCAAGGGCGGTGCAGAACCAGTATACACTATACAGCTGTTCGTAATACTGCTGAAGGTCAGAATTCAGTCCAGAGCAAGTCCATTTATAAATCAACTCCAGTCTCCAGTCAGTCAGGGTCACTATTAGTCAGTGTTGCCCAGACCAGCGTTGTGTGTGGACGTATTTCTCTGAGGCTCATCTTGTTGTTGTAGCTACAGTACACAGGTAAGGTTCCACTCCATGGGTATATGAAAAACTCACCTGTGCCTCCTTTATATGTTTTTTTGTTTTTTTCCTTTTTTACATCTGGCTTTCATAGTAACCTATCAAGTTTCATCCACGATCACAGGGTCCTTAAGGGAAGAACCTGTTTTTATTTATTATTATTATTATTTTTATTTTTTATTTTTTTGTGGGGGGGGGGGTAAATTGGATTGCCTGACCATCGTACCGGTACCACACCATCGTCAACACCATGAATGTTCATGCATACAGCCTATATTATACTCTTATTCATTCATAATTCTCTTCCATTACTACTGTATAATAAAGGTGTGTGTTAGGCTATAGAAGGATGCCATGAGTGTAAACAAACTCCCTTACATAACTGTACATTATATTGACTTGACTCCTCCAATGTATACCATGCAGGAAATAGGAGCAGATAAACACAGCTAAGAAGAGAAGTTAATCTAATTATATATTCTCTCTCTCTCTCTCTCTCTCTCTCTCTCTCTCTCTCTCTCTCTTGTTGTTTAGGCGAATGTGAGAATAATGAGATGATAATGAAGAGAGAGAGTGAGAGATGTTGTTGATGCTGGTCCTGACTGGAGTGGGAACCTGTTTTGGGCCAGCAACGGGGTACCACTTATATACAGTGTTTTTACACACACACACACACACATACACACACAACCTCATCCCTAAATGCAATGGTGTAGTACTGCATAATAATATTATGCAGTATGTTATGGCGTGTGTGTATATGTCACACACGCACACAAACTCTATATGTCTCTCTCTCTCAAAGAGGATATTGCCTGTAGTGATGTGGGCAATACTTCTCTATCACCTTCTGGCGATATATTTTTCTCGCTGTTGCGGTGCCTTATCTCTCTCTCTCTCTCTCTCTCTCTCTCTCTCTCTCTCTCTCTCTCTCTTTCGTGTGTAAATGCATAGTAATATATTATGTAAATATATACATTGAATTATGTATTTAATTTACACAAGAGATTCGTCCAAACCAATCAGAGCAACAGACCACCATTATTTATGCTCATCTGTCCCTGTTGATTCCTGACATACTTTGGAGGAATCAAGGCACTCCAATTAACCAATCGACCCAGAGGTGGTTGTTGTTGTTGTTTTTCCTCCAATACACCCTTTTCTCTCTCCAATACACCCTTTTCTCTCTCCAATATACCCTTTTCTCTCTCCAATATACCCTTTTCTCTCTCCAATATACCCTTTTCTCTCTCCAATATACCCTTTTCTCTCTCCAATATACCCTTTTCTCTCTCCAATATACCCTTTTCTCTCTCCAATATACCCTTTTCTCTCCAATATACCCTTTTCTCTCTTCTTTTGAAACGAAGAATATGATTGGCTAGCTTATGTAAGAGAGGAAACATATGATTAGCTAATGTGAGTAATAAACGAAGCATGTGATTGGTTAACTAGTGTGTAAGAAAGGAAGCATGTGATTGGTTAACTAGTGTGTAAGAAACGAAGCATGTGATTGGTTAACTAGTGTGTAAGAAAGGAAGAATATGATTGGTTTGTGAGAGAACCAACTTCATTATACAACTTCATTATACTTACATCACCCAAGGACACACACACACATAGATAGATACACACACACTCACACACACACACACACACACACACACACACATATATA
>JAWQEG010002761.1:165000-220453 GCA_033782935.1 Petrolisthes cinctipes
TTCTGTGACACATTTGTAAACCATAACCACACACACACATATATATATATATAATATCCTTATTCTTACACACTCACACACACACATCTTACACATCATTCATATACTCTCACACACACACACACACACACACACACACAACATAAACATTATTCATATCCTTACACACACACACACACCATTAACTCTATCCTTAAACATACCGTAACAGGTGAGCCTTTAGTGAGCACAGGACTACAGGGACTAAGGTTACTCAAGACAACACAGTCAGCCTTTGTCAACTTTGTGAGTGATGAGTTCCGTTCACTGCCTGACATGAAGGACCGTATCTTTTCTACGGTTATCACAGCAGCGTGGCAGTATAACAGATCTACCGGGGTCGACTTTGGAAAGATATGGTGAGTGAGAGGAGATATTACACTTTAGTATTTTGTTATATAGAATAAATACACACGTGCAGTATGTACGGTTGGCCACAGTAATTCTAACGCAAGCAGACTATATGAAAAGAGAGGTCATTCATTATTGTGCAAGTACTGCAATGTATGTGTGTGTGTATGTGTCCACCAACCTACTCCTTTTTTTTTTTCCTTTCCTTAGTTGAAAACACGATGAACTTTGGCTTAGGTAACTTCAGGGGATGTACTCGCTTGTAATTACCTTCAGATTCGTCAATTCAATCAGTCATAAGGAGGAGCAAGAAAGTAGATTAGTTCCTCCTTGGAAGGGCGTGGTCATATTTCAATAAAGAAGGCGGAATATAAAAACAAAAAGTACAACAACCACAACACCAGATTTGTGTACCCTTACAGCACTCATCATTTCAGTCTGATACCAAGTTACCAACATCTCATGCACAGATGTAAACTGCACACATAATTATGTACTGTACTGTACAGCTGTTCATAGCACACATGTTGACTACACGTATAAATTATGAGAAAGTCCATTTTGACAATTGGTCTTTTACAATTATCATTATTGTTGTGTTTATTATGATTTCCACACATCATATTACCTAACATCATAATCATCATTATTATCATCACACATCACACATTATAAACACATCTGATAATAATAATAATAATAATAACCACCATCATCATCATCATTATCATTGTATCGAATAATAATAATAATAATAATAATTAAGGGGAGACTCTTTTGTTTGTAAATTAGAAGGTCTGTGATTCCCCCAAACAATTTTCAGTGATGCCAAGTATGGGGAATAGTCCCTAGACATGGGGAATTAGAGGTAACAATGGGGAAATTATATAAAGATTGTTCAAGAGTAAATGGGGAAATTTCTAAAGAAGATTGTAATAAATGTGCGACTATCTTCATGAGTAAACAGGAAATATTTGAGGTAAAAAGGGAAATTCTGATGTTGAAGTTTGGGAAAATTCGTCAAGAACACCTGGCAACACTGCAAACAATGCCATGAAACACATCGATCCACTAATATAAAAAAAAATAGTAGGCTACGGTGTACTATCAAAGACAAAACTCGTGTCGCTGTCTTGTCCAACGATTTAAGGTGGTCATTCTCTTTTGGTAGATTGGAGTGCCATGAATCCTCCAAAGTATGCTAGGAAACAGGACCAGAAGACCAAAAATAAAAGTGTTCTGCTGTTGCTTGAAATAGTTTGGAGGATTCGGTTGCTCCAGATTTACCAACACAAAACTTCCCCCTTAATTAAAACTTGTGAAACATAATGAAAATCCCACCAGAGTAACGTTCGTGCCCAGGATTTCACGACACGAGTTTAATTTGTCTTTGATGGTACAGTTGGCCACAGGAATTCCTACACAGGTTATAATTATGGAAAGACAGGTAATTATTCTGAATGGTCTACCAAGTGACGCTGTGATAGGAGGAAACAACAAGCCTAATAATAATGCTGTATTGCAGTTACGTAGTCTGACATTATCTGTATGTTGTAAACCCTTGAGAAAACAACAGACTATGTGTACGAATTCCTTGTGGCCATCTGTACCACTGAGGGCGTCTGGTGTTTCCTGGCATAGTTAAAATAATACAGTATACGATTCGATAGTAGGATTCGATAGCCTTCCATAATTTTTCCAACAAGAGAATCTGCCCCTTGTAAAAGTGTCTCTGGTTTGGTTTCTACAGGCAATTAGTACTCAAGACTATACAGGACAAGTTTGCTGGTCCTGCTGAGATGGGAATATTTTCACCTTCTGTCCAAAACACCGTCTATCTTATACAGAAGTCAGTGCTCATGGAAGTGCCAGAGGTGAGTTGTAGTTTTTGTCTATTTTCTTTACCCTATTCCTGCTAAATTGTGTGTCTTGTATGGGTATATGAAACATTATTGGTATATTTACTGATATATTGATCCATCTAATATGACTTTACAACAATATACTTTTCATTCATTCATTTAAGGTGGGATTTTGTTTTTGGTGAATGGGAAGGTCTCTGATTCCTCCAAACTATGCCACGCAACAGATAAATCCCCCTATTAAAAATAATACCATTGAGGGTGTCTGTTTCCTGGCATAGTTTGAAGCAATCTGACTCAGACCTTCACCAACAAGAATCTCCCATTAAACCTTATTCAAAACAGGTATACTAAATTATTCTTATATGACTTTACAAAACTCTTTATTTATTTATTTATTTATTTATGTATTTATTGTCGTAAAAGGCGACTAAAATGGACTTTCACTTCTCCAACTGTCAATATTTTTCATTTGTTACCTTTTGTGTTTACTGTCCCACCATTCAGTCACCTTCTTCCTCGGGCGCCACATGACCTAGCTCCTCACTGTTACGGCACCCAATACCAATCAACCAACCAATAATTTTTCCTTCCTTTTCTTGACACTGGTTGCAGGTATCCCAGATCCAGGTGTCAATGCCCAACAAGCACTATTACCCCGTTGATTTGAGCAAGTTTGAAGGCATGGAGAACATAGAAAACAACGAGGTGTTTCTGCCTGTTGATAAACCCTCGGGAAACATTACGGGTACACTTGGCAGGTCACACATCATCAAGGCGAAGTTGTAGATCAGAATTATTAAGTGAATGATGGTGATGGTGGTGGTGGTGGAGTGTTAAGGAACCCTGTGATCGTGTATGAGACCTGGTGGTGGCTTCTGATTTCTCCTGACTATGCCACGAAACAAGCTCCTTTAATGTAGGTGTGTGTGTGTGTGTGTGTGTGTGTGTGTTTCGTGGCAGTGTTTGAAGGACTCGCTAACCTCCAATTCTTTTACTACATCACGGGGTTCCTTCGACTCAGGTGGGTTAGAGATTATGGACTGCGAGTGTACAGTTGGGGAAGGTAGTCTTTACAACAGGGTTGGCAAAAAAAAAAAAAAACTTTTTTTTTAAAAGCCCAACCCACCTGGGTTTTTTCGTAAAAAAAAAAAAAACGAAAAAGCCCGGGAAAAAGCGAGTTTTTTTTTCTTCAAAATAACAACAAAGAAATGTGCACTTCCAAGGGGGTTCTGTCAATATTTCAAGGACTTGTTAAGCTGTCCTCCTAATTCACCATCCATTGAGAGAATGTTTTCAACTTTTGGCCATGTATGGTCAAAACTGAGAAAAAGACTTTGGTTGGAGAAGACCACAAAGCTTGTACAAATTTACAAGCATTGGAGCCTGACAATGAATGACAGAGATGAAAAAATATAAATAACATTCCCTGAGATAGCTATTAGCTAAACTTAAGAAACCAATATATCCAGTACTGTATAGCTATTTGTGGGGTCAATACTTCACAATTTGCCAATAAATATCTTAATTTCTTTCATATTATTTTAGTGTTATTGAGGAAAAGAATTATGTTGCAAAATAAAAAGATAAATTTCAAATTATAATTAGAGAAGGAAAGCTGTAATATATATATTTTTAAATGGTGAAGAATCCTACAAATTTATTTTTGTCTTTGAAGTAAGGAAAAACATTGTTATTTGTCAAAAATCTCATAATTTCATGTTTGCAAGATATTTTTTCATTAAATAAGAAATAGGCATCCTCATTTGAAGTAAGTTATTTTGTTATATTAGAATAACATAAGATATTTTTAAGCCAAAAATATCAAAGGGAAGAAAAATATTACAGTAGTTACAAAAGCTGTTACCAAAACAAAAGTTCTTATGATTTGTCTTTATTTAGTCTAGAAGAACATTCTTATTTGCAAAAAACTTAAGTTTTGTAATGATTACACTTGCTTAATAATAGATGAAACTAAGATACTTGGCAATGATTAATAGTCTTTTCTTAACCAATGAAGTAGAATAAAATCAAGTATCTATGATTTAATGTTGATATTGTGTGATATAATATAAAAAATCAATAATTTAAAATAGAAAATATATTAAATACATTATTTAAAAAAAACAAAAAAACAGGAAAGTGGGCAAAAATGTTTTTTTTTTCATTTTTCATTTTTTTTTTTAAACGCAGGTGGGTAAAACCGGGTAACCCGCTTTTTTTGCCAACCCTGCTTTACAACCATGGGAACCCGCTTACCCTCCCTACCACACACATACATAACGACAAAGATGATTGGTAGATGAGTTGCCAGGAAACTTTAATAATAATGTAACATAAAGATTAATCAAGAGAACATTATGGTCAACTAAAGGTGTGTGTTAGGGTATAGACTCTAGAGCAGCGTTTCTAAACCTGGGGTGCTAGCACCCCCAGGGGGTGCTGTAATCAATTTTGGGGGGTGCTGGGAAAGGTTGCATATGTGGCGAAGAAATGACTCTAGAATATGTTAGCCAATGGTAGGGGGTGCTGGACTGCCTAGGCCTGACAAGAGGGGGAGCGGAGATCGTAAAAGGTTAGGAAACGCTGCCCTAGAGGGACAACCCCCCCACCCTCATAGTAGTAAAGAAACTACCTTCCACAACTGTACAATCCCCTAAATGTTAGGCTATCTGGAATATGGTACTTAGGAGAGATGTGGCAAGTTATAGTGGGTGATTATTGTACTATACGTATTGGAAAGCTGTGAGGATTAGACTATTATAATTATGATTGTTATTGTTATTTTCCTACGCTAATCCTGGGCTTAATATAATTTTTTGGGGCGAGGGGAAAAAATATATAAATATAACATGTTATATCTTAAATGCAAAAACTCCCTAACTAATAATTGTTAAGGCTTCATTTAACCCTCTAAGTTTAATTTGAAAGACATAACTATGAGCTTTTAACCTCAAATCGTCAGTGTGTCAATTAAGTTTCAGAAGGGAAGGTACTATGATAATAATTAATAGGAAAACATGTTACAGTCACCAGCACAAATAAGTATACAGCTTTGGTTGAAGCTTTGAATAGTCCAATTCTTTAACGATGTAATTCCAATGGAGATAATATTGTGCATTTATTTACTGTCTCTGGGTATTGGAAGAAAACCTGAATACTTATTAGTGCTTGTGACTGTATGACGTCCGTACACCTATCGCCTATCGACTCATGGTGTTGGTCATTAAGGTGGTAGTTCTTTTTTGGGACATTGGAGTGCCTTGAGTCCTCCAAAGTATGCTATGAAACAGGACCAGAAGAGCAAAAATAATGGTGTTCTGTTGCTTGGAATAGTTTGGAGGATTCGGTTGCTCCAGAATTACCAACACAAAACTTCCCCCTTAAGGCAGTCAAGTATTATTACATTAACACATATTCCCCCAGTCTACAAGGTTGGTATCCTTACTCTTACAGCCGGGTACCTACTTACTGCTAGGTGAACAGGGACATAGGGAGCTGGGAAAATTATCCAACAATTCCATTGACCTGGGGATCTCTCAATTGCGAGGCGAGTGTGCTAACCATTGCACTATCAGCACCCCGAAAAGAAGGGTGTCAAGTCGGAGTATATATACACACAGAGTACAAAGGGTGGTGGGCATAGCTAATTATATCAACAGATTACCTCACCTCACAGTACATACCTCACCTTACCTAGACCATATCCGTCTAGTCTGGTGGAAATGTCCTTATTATTAATTCTGATAATACTTTGTCACACCTAAAATGTCCATAGCTCATGTTTACTCTTTTGTCGATAAAAACGTAAACGCGACCTATGGACATTTTAGGTGTGACAAACTTTTAACAGAATTAATAACGAGGAAATTTCCACCAGACTAGACGGACATGGTCTAGGTAAGGTGAGGTGAGGTAGTCTGTTGATATGATGATTGGCTATGTCCACCACCCATTGTACTCTGTGTGTATTATATACTCCGACTTGACACCCTTGTATTAATTCTGTCTGAAGATGTAATATACGAAAGTACTTACTGTTCCTGTTTCCTTTCTCATATATATGTATATAATAAAATGTGGTACGTGGTTGTGTTAACAGAATATATAATAAGATAATATGTGCAATATGAAACGAATAAAGAAGATGCTATTCAGAAAACCTGTATATCAGTATTCCTTGTAAAAATGTGACCAAAACTATTACGTGGAATGTACTCATTAAATTGTGTTAATGCATTAGGCTCGTAGGTTCATTTTTCTGTATCTCCATTCTTATAACACTAAATTATTATTGTAGAAGTACTGAAATGAATGTGTGTGTGTGTGTGTGTGTGTGTGTGTGTCTGTTTATCTATGGGTGTGTGTGTGTGTGTACCAAGTGACTCTGTGATTAGCAAAACAACAAACCTAATAATAATGTTGTATTGCAGTTACGTAGCCTTACATTTTCTATATGTTGTAAACCCAAAGATTCTACTAGTACTGGGAGAAAGATATTTAGTCACTCTCATGGGAGTTGTGGTCGTGGCCAGAGGAATCGACTTACGACACGAAATAGGATGTCCTAAACTGTTCCTAAGATCGGACGTCCTAAGTGAGATAGGACGTCCCAAATGAGATAGGATATCCTAAGTTAAGGGGGTGCGGGAGTAGGGGACAGGCTTGGGGGGGGGGGGACTGGGGGGTGCGGGAATAGGGGACAGGCTTTCTACCCCCCCCCCAAGCCTGTCCCCCTATTCCCGCACCCCCCCCCCCCCCAAGCCTGTCCCCCTATTCCTGCACCCCTCCAAGCCTGTCCCCCTATTCCCCCCCCCCCAAGCCTGTCCCCCTATTCCTGCACCCCCCCAAGCCTGTCCCCCTATACCCCCCCCCCCAAGCCTGTCCCCCTATTCCTGCACCCCTCCAAGCCTGTCCCCCTATCCCCCCAAGCCTGTCCCCTACTCCCGCACCCCCTTACGACACGTTTGAGAATCCAGCCCCAAGGATACTCAAACGTGCCGTCCTATCTGACTTAGGGAGTCTTAAGATAGGAACAGGTTAGGACATCCTATTTCATGCCCTAAGTTGGTATACTCAAAACATTTTTAGGGCGTCCTATCCCGGCCTTTCTTACCATTTTATTTACTTGTTTGTTCAGCTTCTTTGTTTCTCCTATTTTCTTTGTTTTCCTCACCTGCTTCTTGACCTGTCTGCTTTCTTAGCTTTTCTAATCTGCTTCTTGACCTGTTTCTTTGATCTTCCTACTTTTTTAGCCTTATTTACCAGTTTTTTTGGCTTGCTTCTTGGTCTTTCCTGCTTTCTTAGCTTGCTTGACCTGCTTCTTAGTCTTTCTTACCGGCTTCTTGGCCTTCCAGATCTGCTTCTTTGGCTTCTTGGCCTTCTTAGACTGCTTTTTGGCCTGCTTTCTTAGCCCTTTTTCACCTGCTTCTTTGCTTTCCTGGCCTTCTTGACTTGTTTCCTTGGCTTCCTAGCTTTCCTGGCCTGCTTCTTGGCCTTTCTTGCCTTTTTCACCTGCTTCCTGGCCTTCCTGGCCTGTTTCTTTGCCTTCCTGGCCTGCTTCTTGGCCTTCCTTCCTTCGACTTGGCCTTCCTCACTTGTTTCCTGGGCCTCCTTGCCCCTTTGGCCTTTCTCGCTTGCTTCTTTGCCTTCTTGGCCTTCTTTTCTTGCTTCCTGGGCTTCTTTGCCTTTATAGCTTCATTCAAATGATTCCTTGCCTTCCTGACCAGATTTCTGTGCTTCCTGGCCTTATCAGACCCGCTCCCTTGCCTTTCTGACCTGCTCCCTTGCCTTTCTGACCTGCTCCCTTGCCTTTCTGGTCTGTTTCCTGGCCTTCTTGACATGTTTCTTCACCAGAATTGGATTATCAACGCCAGTGAATGGGTTGGGTGAGTCTGCAGGGGCAGCATCCTCCTTCCCTTTAATTGTTATAAGTGAATCTGAAGTGACATTGGCGTCCTGTAGGAGCATACTATTTCCTGCCACCTGAAGACCTTTCTCGATCTCCCCCTCTGCCACCTCCATGGTGAGACAGCCAGCCACCATCAGCCATCCTGCCAAGGTGATCACTAAGTTAAACTTCATATTTTTTCCTGTGAAATCACTATTATTTTCTTTTTTGGGAGCAGTTCAATGATTACTAAAAAAGACTTCCTCTTGTACTATGGGAAGGACCAGCCAGCCATGAGGGACTACAAGAAGGCCAAGTACAGAGAGCAAAGAAGCACCACCAGAGTAACGATAGAGTGAAATGTGAATGGACTGTAACTGTATATGGACTGTATCATGTAAGATGTGAGCCCTCCTAAGGGAGAACTCACATCTAAAATTGGAAAAGGGGTGTTACGGTGTGACATATCTTCACTACCCATACAGAGAAGAATTATGTCACCTGGTCATTATGTGTTAGTAAAGATATGTAAGTGTTAGGTAGAAGATGTCACAACTTTTTGTTGTTGTATTCCAAGATTAGTTTTAGGATGTCTATACCAGTTGGGAAGTCGTGACGAGTGTGTGTGTGTGTAGCAGTTGAGCTGAGTCATGGTAACGGGTTTGATGAAGCCTAAAAGTCCAGTGTCGGAACATAAAAAATAAAAGGTAGTACACTCGCAATCCAAAATTTGTATCCAAGTCTTGTTGAAGTTTCGAATCATTTGACATACTAGTGAACAAACTACAAAGCTTATCCTGTTTCATATTTGCTTGTGCTCGCTTAATACTCGATCAGTCTATTCGAAGCAAGCCTGGATACATATTTTGGATTGCGAGTGTACACCTCGCTACCTGTGAGTGAGTTACAACAGGAAGGAAAGTGAGTAATAGTTATTGTTTGTTGACAGGTAAACAGTTATATTATTATTACTGCCTGCCTGTCAACAAACTATAACTTTTTGCTCACTTTCCTTCCTGTCGCAGGTACAGTCCCGAACTAATGGAAGGGAAACACCACCATCGTTCAAACAAGCACATCCATGGTTGTTTCTACCCGGCGAGTTATTGGGGAGAAGGGGAGAGGCTCGAATCGTATTGAACCATCTAGTTGCCACCATTCGGTTCAGTTTGAACTGCTTAGGATTCCCTTCTTCTATTCATGTTTACCTGTTTACGAACATTAGCTCATCTTCTATTTTTTTTTTCTTTTTAGTTACGGTACGTAAAATCCTGGTCTCCTCATATGTTGATATTTATAATATAACATCTCCTTTCCACTCTATTGTTACCAAGTTGTATAACGAGGGACGTGAGGGCAGTAAACTTAGTTATTTTGCTTCTTATATTTGCCTCTTATCTAAAATGACCGTAGTAGTAGTCAGTTGTTGTTAATCACCGTATTAAACAACTGTGTAACTAAATTACAAACATATAGAGAGTGATATACTTGAAGAAATATTATCTCTCAAGTAAATGTGCAGCCAAATAATAATCATAATTATATTTCTGTTGCACTATTTAATTAACCGACTTCATAACATTGTAGACCCATGTGGCAGGAACGAGATGACGATGATATCCACGTCACATATGTATGTTAACTATGTCATGCAATACAATATTTTTAAAACTTCAGGCAATTATTCAATCACTACGTTTATTCGTAATCTACAAAGTTGTTGTTGTTGTTGTTGTTGTTGTAGTTCCCCAGACTGTCTGGCCGAGAAGTCCCGAGTCTGGTTGACCGAAGCCGCGCAGATGCTCTGACCCCCAAATGGGAGTCAGGGTGATAGTGAGATCTGTTTCTTCGAAGGCAACAGACGAGGGGACTGCTGGTTCACGGGTATGTACCCCCGAGCCAACATTCCCACTGTCTGTAGTCTTCTTTGTTGTGCCACCCAATGGGGCGATCTCGTCAGCTACCCAGAAGGAATGAGAAATAGTAAGAGAGACAGACAGAACAGGCCAGGGTATAGTAGAGGATGCCAAATTCCTCATTTCTGGATAGAACCAGCCCTCACTAGTGGGAAGGGGTGATTAGAGAGGTGGGACAGCAAGTACGAAGGAAAGAAAAGGAACGGAGGGATAGTTGAAGAACTGAAAAGGATTGGCTGGGGCCGAAGGGATGCCATAACCCTTAAAGTACTGCCCACGTCACCGCAGACAATACTTCCCTTACGGGGTAATCTACAAAGTGGTTATGTATACTTGAGCAACATAATTTTTTTATTATCTTATTTACACATCTCAGATATTTTTTTGATTTTCATCATTGCCGTTATTGAATTACAGTGTTACTGATGTTAAATTAAGCATCTATGTCTTTTATAATGATAAATAATTGTTTATATTTTAATTATAATGCTATATATAAATTCACAATATTCAATCAAAGTGTTTGTAGCCTTGAAACGGTAAGGAAGCTCCTTAAGTATCTACCCGGGTGAACAGACTCTAGAGTACACGGTACAATTTATTGGTAATACACAGGTGAGCAGTACATATGAATATAGGGGAGGCCAACCTGTCGTGCAGCGTCGTGGAGAGTCGGTAGTTGCAGTGAAGCTTGTGTAGTAGTGTAGAGCAGGGGCACAACGTGTGGTCAGAGTGGGAACACGTGTGTTGCAGGTGTATGTCGACGGCAGGAGTAGGGCAAGACCTTTCTCTGTAGTAGCTCACTGGATAGTCTGCCTCTCAGGTGCAGCTTCCCCTTTTATCCTCTCACTTCAAATTCCCGTATGTAGCGTACCCCACGTGACCAAGCGCATTACCTGACCTGCTGTACCCATCTCGATTCATACCTGGAGAGAGCGGGAGGCTGGTGGCTGCACTCCCAAGAGTGGGTTAAGCTGTGTCAGGGGACGGGATGAACCTACCAGTCAGACTGTGGCTTGTCTGGGGCCGGGGAGAGTACAAAGGAACAAGGAGTGGCGTACCAGCACATGGAATATACAAAGGAATACGGAGTGGTGCATATGGCGCCAATACAACCTATTACAAAATATACTACTTAAATAATGGACAATGATATTGTCTATATATTTTTTATACCTCAACCTCGGAATTGAAGGTCATCCATCAGCCTTGGCCTGAGACTCTTGCGAGGTCCCGAGATTATTAAGTGATGAAGCTTCGGTCAACCAGGGGCCGGATCCAAGAAACTTAACAACGTCGGTAAATCGAGTTAGCGACGTCGGCCACTACCGACGTGATCCAAGAAGCATAATGATGATGACATGGGCGCGTTAGCGTCGTTAATAACATCACCTCGGGAGGTGTAGTAAAAGCTGGTAGAAGTTAACGACGTGCACCATATGGGCTCAGATATCATCATATTTAGTGAATATTTCTGATTGATTACAGTGGAAATTGATATGAATATACATTTAAAGATGGCAAGAAGTAAACAAAGTGCCGTAAAACTGCGATAAGCTTGCTACACAACATTTCAAGTACTGCTCGTATTGTACATACATGAAACATATACCGTATACTGTTTGGTTAGGTTAGGTCTGCCATTTGTCATCTTGTATGCCTCGTATTAAAGGCCCCTGTGATCATGTATGATAATTGGAGGCTTCTGATTCCTCCTGGCTATAACCACAAAACAAGCCCCTTCCATATTGATGCTGTTTCGTGGCAATATTTGAAATACTTATTACTTATCTCCAATTTTCTGACTACATCACAGGGTCCCTTAACATTGTCCCATACATGTTTTTTTTTTATATATATAAGCTCTGCCATATTTACGATTTTGTTGTTCCTTTTTTTGACATTTTACTTTATTCCTCTGAACTTATCTCTTAAGACTGTATGTGTGTATGTCTGAGCTTTTTTTTTTTTTTTTTTAAGGTTACAGGTGAAAATATACCTGCTCTCATTTAATTTCTCTACTTTTTCGGTATATGTAATCTTAATTTACTAATATCCTAACAAGAAAAATTACAACCCAAAGTTTACACAACAATTACATTTCTGTAACTCTCTGTTACTTATAAAACTCAAAACATGTATAAAATAAAGTCTAAATTGTTACATAGATGGAAATCACCTGCCTGGATAAGAAAATATAACTACACCAATTATAACAGGATCATGTGTCCAACCACGATAAAACTGTAAAAAAGAGAGAGAGAGGAAAAAAATAGTCAGTTTTGTCGGGCTAAACCATGGATATATTTCCACCAGTGTGAAATTATCAGGCAGGTGTGAAATTATCAGGCAGGTGTGTTATTATCGTGTTTGTACAGTACATACACACATACAGAATACATATAGTACATCCTCTCCACGTCGGGAATATGGTGAGGGGTGTGCTTTATATTTGTACACACTGCAAACTTCACTAAATTTAATGTTAATGTAATATAAATACTATATATTGTACTATAATATTTTTGGTACTGTATTATATATTGTGTTTTATCCTTCCTCCTGCACCCAAAATATGGTTACCCTTCTAGGTTACTTGTTTGTTTATACTGAACACTATTATAAACTATAAAGAAAGAAGCAGACAGAAAATAAGAATTAATTTAAGTGTTTGGATATCCTTCAAGGTGATTTGTTTGTTTAATTATGCTCAACATTATAAAGAAAGAAGCAGACAGAATGTACGAATTAAAGTGGTTGGTTGCCCTTCTAGGTGATTTGTTTTTTTATGCTCAACATTTAATTTATCTCTCACTTCAAAAGAGAAACAAACATATAGTTAGAATATTAAGAAGGTTTAATGCTCAACACTTTATCTCTCACTACAAAAGAGAAAGAAGCATATATATAGTTAGAATATTATAAGAAGGTGTTGAATATCCGTTCGGTGATTTGTTAATGCTCAACACTGTACTGGATATCTCTCACCACCAAATGAGACAGTAATTATCCAAATGAGACAGTAATTATAAATAGCGGACCGAACATTTAGACTCCATTCTATACAAGTGAAGAGAAACCACAGCAGAGTTTCAGTTTAATCTGTTTGGAGGTGTATTTTTTATTGATAGTGGCGGGCCTAGTGGGATCAGCTTATCTCACATTTGTGGTTTGTAGACTCGATCAATTTTTCCCGTCCTCCATCCTTCGTTTTAAGGTCAGATTTGCTCCATTAAGATTCACGGGGATGTCCTTTAATTAAGAAGCCGACGGAAATAAGTGTGTTGGACTCTTGGAGGACGGAGATAAGACCGGGACTGACCACAGGACGGAGGTAAATGCGGTGACGTGAAAAGTCTCTTCAGGATGTTGAATATAGACTGCTCCCTTGCAGCCCAGCACTCACTCGAATTGATTCACCCAATTCGTTAACACACGCAGCACCCCTGAGCAGACACCAACCTAGGCTATTGTATTCCTTTAGCCGTTAGACCAACCTTTGCTATATTATCCCACCTTACTCGCGTCACGGACCAGCAGAACACAGCTAGTAAACACGTTTCCTAGATTCTTTCTCATTGTAACTAAAAGTCTCGCTCGCGGTTTCGTTAGCATCTTTGGTTGAATTTAGCCACCGAAGAAGTTTGAAAACAAATAGAGACTGAGAAATCAACAACAACAACAGCAGCAGCTTCGTGTTCCGAGAAAAAAGCAGAGAGACTGAGAAACCACCTCAACAACTGCAAACATGGCGGCGATTGCAAGAGTGGGCCAGAAGATGTTGTTGGTGTTGGTTGCCTGTCACTTTCTCTTGGTCACCTCCAACCCCATGCATTCCTACGCAGGGGGTCCCTTCCTGCATAAGAAGGAAAAGAGAGGTAAGTTACACCGTGTTTTACAAGTGTACTAAGTGAGGACAAAATTTACACTAGTAACGCGCTTTATGTCCCTACATTATAGCCTACTGTATATAAGAGTGTGAGAGGTCCAAAATCATGTACAGTTTATGCCTGTGTTTGTATAGTTTACTCCTCCACGCACACAAACCCACCCACCTCTCTCTCTCTCTCTCATACACGCACACAAACCCACCCACCTCTCTCTCTCTCTCCCTCCTACACGCACACAAACCCACCCACCTCTCTCTCTCTCTCCCTCCTACACGCACACAAACACCCACACACCCACTCTCTCTCAGCAGGAATGCAAACTGTGGACTTGAACGTTTTACCCCGCGTTGGTAAAATTCCATAGCACTTCCTTTCCACTCCTGACACACTTGTGTATTATTGATCAGTGGTTAGTTATCTGAGGAATTCACGGCGCTTAGTTAGAACAACCAAGGCTTTGAGTAAACATACAGTCACGAGCCATAATAAGTATCGAGGAGGTGTTTTTGTTGTTGTTGAAGTTTTGAGTCATCTGAAAACTTACCAACGGACCAATAATGCTTATAAACTTATATCCTGCCAGTCTCATAGGGGTGTAAGAGTGTTAGTTAGTTTTTACTATTATTATTATTATTATTATTTTTGCTATTTTTTTTATTTATCAGTTTATTTATTTATTTATTTATTCCTCAGACACAGACGATCAACAGTGCCATTCCATCACACACAACGTTGCATCCACCACATCGGGTTATGTCGTAAGTAGTCGATAATAAACAATGAATATGTCGTAAGTAGTCGATAATAAACAATGAATATGTCGTAAGTAGTCGATAATAAACAATGAATATGTCGTAAGTAGTCGATAATAAACAATGAATATGTCGTAAGTAGTCGATAATAAACAATGAATATGTCGTAAGTAGTCGATAATAAACAATGAATATGTCGTAAGTAGTCGATAATAAACAATGAATATGTCGTAAGTAGTCGATAATAAACAATGAATATGTCGTAAGTAGTCGATAATAAACAATGAATATGTCGTAAGTAGTCGATAATAAACAATGAATATGTCGTAAGTAGTCGATAATAAACAATGAATATGTCGTAAGTAGTCGATAATAAACAATGAATATGTCGTAAGTAGTCGATAATAAACAATGAATATGTCGTAAGTAGTCGATAATAAACAATGAATATGTCGTAAGTAGTCGATAATAAACAATGAATATGTCGTAAGTAGTCGATAATAAACAATGAATATGTCGTAAGTAGTCGATAATAAACAATGAATATGTCGTAAGTAGTCGATAATAAACAATGAATATGTCGTAAGTAGTCGATAATAAACAATGAATATGTCGTAAGTAGTCGATAATAAACAATGAATATGTCGTAAGTAGTCGATAATAAACAATGAATATGTCGTAAGTAGTCGATAATAAACAATGAATATGTCGTAAGTAGTCGATAATAAACAATGAATATGTCGTAAGTAGTCGATAATAAACAATGAATATGTCGTAAGTAGTCGATAATAAACAATGAATATGTCGTAAGTAGTCGATAATAAACAATGAATATGTCGTAAGTAGTCGATAATAAACAATGAATATGTCGTAAGTAGTCGATAATAAACAATGAATATGTCGTAAGTAGTCGATAATAAACAATGCATATGTCGAAAGTAGTCGATAATAAACAATGAATATGTCGTAAGTAGTCGATAATAAACAATGAATATGTCGTAAGTAGTCGATAATAAACAATGAATATGTCGTAAGTAGTCGATAATAAACAATGAATATGTCGAAAGTAGTCGATAATAAACAATGAATATGTCGTAAGTAGTCGATAATAAACAATGCATATGTCGAAAGTAGTCGATAATAAACAATGAATATGTCGTAAGTAGTCGATAATAAACAATGCATATGTCGAAAGTAGTCGATAATAAACAATGAATATGTCATAAGTAGTCGAAACACCTGAATATATTGTGATGTCGTATAATACAGGTTTACATGCACACCTGAACAGTCTCATTATCATATTCCTTTCCTATCACTGCCTTTTCTTCTTTCCCCTCTTACGTACTTACATACATAGTTTAATTAAAGTCTAATTGACATCTTTCTTTCCTCTCACTTGCCTATACCTTCCCCTCTCACGGCACACACACATACACACAGGTTAAAGTCTTCATATCATCATTATCTTTTTTCTCTCACTATATTTTCTTTTCCCTCTCACGGCACACACACATACTGTAGTTTAAAATGTAATTAACATCTTCTATTCCTCTCAATATCTTTCTTTTCTCTCACTATCTTCCCTTTTCCCATCCTTTTATCCTCTCACTATCTATCGCTCTCACTCTCGCTCTCCTACACGCACACAACCCCCCCCTCTCTCTCTCTCTCTCTCTCTCCTACACGCACACAAACACCAAACCCCCACCCCCTCTCCTACACGCACACAACCCCCACATCCACACACACCCTCTCTCTCTCTCTCTCTCCTATACACACACAAACACCTACTCTCTCTCTCTCTCTCTCCTACACGCACACAAACCCCCACCCCCTCTCTCTCCAACACGCACACCCACACCCACTCACCCTCCCTCTCTCTCTCTCTCTACAGGACGAGTGTGGGACCATCTTCAACGAGGTTCTCATACACAACGTAACTTTTATCAACGCCACTTGTCCCACCACCATGACCACACGCCATGGTACCCCTTGTCAGCCCTTCCGTAGCCCTGACTTCCCCATCGATATCAACCTTGTCCTCTACTGCTACCCAGAGACTGTGGCTAACAACAACACTCCCTAGAAAACTCACTCAGTCGTCGTGAGAGTGTGTTTGTGTTGTTTACAAATGTGTGTGTGTGTGTGTGTGTTGATTACAAATGTGTGTGTGTGTTTGTGTTTACAAATGGGTGTGTGTGTGTGTGTGTGTTGATTACAAATGTGTGTGTGTGTTTGTGTTGATTACAAATGGGTGTGTGTGTTTACAAATGTGTGTGTGTGTGTGTGTGTGTGTTATTTACAAATGGGTGTGTGTTTGTGTTGATTACAAATGTGTGTGTGTGTGTGTTGTTTACAAATGTGTGTGTGTGTGTGTGTGTGTGTTGATTACAAATGTGTGTGTGTGTGTTTACAAATGTGTGTGTGTGTGTGTTTGTGTTGTTTACAAATGTGTGTGTGTGTGTGTGTGTTGATTACAAATGGGTGTGTGTGTTTACAAATGGGTGTGTGTGTTTGTGTTATTTACAAATGGGTGTGTGTGTTTACAAATGAGTGTGTGTGTGTGTTGATTACAAATGTGTGTGTGTGTGTTTACAAATGTGTGTGTGTGTGTGTTTGTGTTGTTTACAAATGTGTGTGTGTGTGTGTGTGTGTTGATTACAAATGGGTGTGTGTGTTTACAAATGGGTGTGTGTGTTTGTGTTATTTACAAATGGGTGTGTGTGTTTACAAATGAGTGTGTGTGTGTGTTGATTACAAATGTGTGTGTGTGTTTATTACAAATGTGTGCGTGTGTATGAGTGTGTGTTTATTACAAATGTGTGTGTGTGTGTTATTTACAAATGGGTGTGTGTGTTTACAAATGTGTGTGTGTGTGTGTTGATTACAAATGTGTGTGTGTGTTTATTACAAATGTGTGCGTGTGTATGAGTGTGTGTTTATTACAAATGTGTGTGTGTGTTGTTTACAAATGTGTGCGTGTGTATGAGTGTGTGTTTATTACAAATGTTTGTGTGTGTTGTTTACAAATGGGTGTGTGTGTGCGTGTGCGTGTGTGTAATTTACAAGCGTGTGCGTGTGTGTAATTTACAAGCGTGTATGTGTGTGTGCGTGTGTAATTTACAAGTGTATGTGTTGTTTACAAATTTGTGTGTGATTCCAAATGTGTGAGCGTGTGTTTCATTTACAAGTGTGTGTGTGTGGGTGTGTTATTATATTTTACAAGTGTGCGTGCGTATGTGTGTTTTTATTTATAAGTGTGTGCGTGTGTGTGTTACTATTTTCAAGTTTTTTGTGTGTGAGCCAAAGTTACATACATAAATAAAAGTACTAATTACTAGTACAAAATACCATATATTTATTTTACCCATTACATACATATACAAGACACGGTTAATGTATTGGAATAAAGCTCTGAAGTTTGTGCCTTGATTCCTCCAAAGTATACCAGGAAACAGGGCTAGATTGACAAAATAATTGTGTCCTGTTGCGTGGAATAGTTTTGGAGGAATCAGTTGCTCCAGATTTATAAGGAAGTGAGAAAGAAAAGATAAACGGTAAGAAAGGAGGGAAGGTCAAGCGAGAGAGGGATAAGACAGTAGGGAGGATGTGTAAGGTTGCCAGTTACTTGAGAGATACTGTAATATATATAGCCTATGCATAAAATTAGACCAAGTTTATTGAAAACGCCATATAGCGGCGCCTATTCAGGTTTAACATAGATAATTTTTAAGGAAATGCATATTTAGAAGAAAAAATTCTGGTAAATAGCTTAATGAATTTGTTGACAAATATTTAATTGATATTAGGTGGCGCAACAGCGAGGTCATATAGCACCAGGAAAAGGTGATAGAGAGGTGTGACAGCAAGCAAGAAGGAAATAGGAAGATAGGAGGGACAGTTGAAGAAATGTAAGCTAGTGGCTGGGGCCGAAGGGGCGCCAAAACCCTTAAAGTATTGCCCACATCATTACAGGCAATACTCCCCTACTGGGTAAGCACGAGGGATAAAAGGAATACAGGGATAGCTGTCTAATATCCAAAGGATAATATATATTCAGTAGTCTATCCCACTACGATGGTGAACAAAAGACAGTGCCTTTATTTATAGGATATAATGTAACGGATATTCTAATTATATTTGTTTGTTATTACTTTTCAACTAATCACCTTCATTTTTCTTACCCTCTTCCCCCTCACCCTCGCCTCAAATCATCACATTTCTTCTCTTCTATATCCACCTACGTTAATGCAGTATGCACTTCTTTAAACCCGGGTTCTTCAAACTACGGGTCCCGAATTCCTCCAAACTAGGTCGCAGGCTCACAAAAATAAATACATGAATAAAATAGAATAATAATGTTCGTGACAATAAAATAAATATGAAGTTCATACATGAATCCACCTAACATATTTTTATTATCGAATATTCATATATTTAATTATCAATAAATCAAAATCATTGCACAAATATTAGCCTTCTTGAGAGAGAGAGAGAGAGAGAGAGAGAGAGAGAGAGAGGTAGGTGAGGCAGTGTTTATAATCCTGGTTAGAATTCCTTTTAATCATAATTATTGCGTTTCAGTTTCTGGCCTTGTATTTTCTTAGGTTGATAATTCTGATCATTTGTAAAATATCTTTCTGTATGGGTCGCGAGAATGATGTCATAGTAAAATCTGGGTCACGACTGAAAAAGTTTGAAGAACCCTGCTTTAAACTGTTGGTGATTCGATACCGTTCACAGTGTATGCTTCATTCATTCCTCCTGACACATGTCTTCTCTACCTGATCATTCGTTACCCTCCTATATAGCTCTGCCCACATTTCTCTCCTCCTCTCCCACTAACATCCCCCCTCCCTCCACCTGCAACTGTTGCCAGATCCGACGAGGCCTAAACCAAGTCGCTGATGGATGGGGTGTAGACCCTTGATCTGTCCGGAGCTGTACATAAGTATAACCAGTAATAATTTTTTTAATTCTAAATACTGTATTTCAATTTGTCCATTATACTAAGTTGGATTTAGATTTAATGCTCAAAGATGTATTGTTTGTGCAATACATTTTGAAGGATAAAGAATATCAGCAAATTTACATAAGCAAATACCATATAAGATAAGCATATCAAATCATAATAAAGGTCTTGAAACACATGAGAAAAATTGGTTGAATACAAAATGACTCTATTGTACTTTGTAACCAGTTTTCATTCAAGTTCAAGTTTTAGGGTCCCGCAGAGGGCCGCTCATGGGCGGCATAATATTGTGCGGGGGATTTAGGGATCCAGGGCAGGATTAGGAGGAGGGTTAGGATAAGGGTGGATTGGGTCAGGGACTGTGGGTTGAGGATTAGGATTGGGGAGGTAATGATTGGTGATCCTATTTCTAAACGTGTCAAGAGTGGGGCTATTAACTAAGTGAGATGGGAGATGACACTCTTGGATGCTGCGGTGAAAGAATGAGTGCCTAAATATATCAGTACTTGTCTGGTATGTATGGTATTTTAAGTTGTGGCTGCCTCTAGTGGATCGTATACTTGTAGAGTGTAGATATGTGTCTTTATTTATGTCAACTAACTTGTTTGTGAGTTTGTATATCATCTGTTGTCTGTGTATCTGTCTTCGTGTTACTAATGGGTCTAGTTTTGTGTCTTGTTTAAGCAAAGTGACTGATGTAGTGTGTCTGTAATCACGTCTGGCCCATCTTACAGTCTTGTTTTGTATGGACTCTAATTTATTGATATTATTGTAAGTGTGTGGGTCCCAGACGGTGTCGCAATAATCTAAATGTGGCCGAACGAAAGTGTTATATGCAATAATTTTGGTGTCTGTGTTACACCTGCTGAGGTTCCTGCGCAAGAACCCCAGGACCCCACTAGCTTTGGCCCTGATGCTACCTATGTGTGTGTTCCACCTCATGTCCGCTGAGATGTGGACGCCCAAGTATTTGTGGGAAGTGACTGTGTTGAGGTTGGTGTTGTGTAATTGGTATGTATATGGAATGACATTATGGGCACGGGTAAAACGGATGTGATGGCATTTGTCTGGTCTAAATGTCATCTGCCACTTGACTTCCCAGTCTTCAAGTGCAGGTACTAACGCTTTCAGGGCTCGTGTCGCACTGTTTTTCGGGAATAACTCTGTAACTAAAGGTTGGATCAGTATGATGTTTTGCCACGGGTTATTTCACACCTTCCGCTAATTTTTGGTTCTATAATGGATTACCAAAAGTGATTAATTAAGGCACTTGTCCCCGAGAAATGCGTCATTTTTATGAAATTTAACACTGGGATACGAACGATCATAGTGTGACGTATATACCACGTCAGTCCACAGGCTCCACCCATCCCCTTCTTTCTCTCCCCCCCCCCCCACCCTACTCTCTCTCTCTCTCTGGTCTCGAATCTTTATTCGAAAATACACCACGGTCACAAGCTTTTTCATATATATATTGGAAGCATTTATTATGTGTATTGGTAATCTATTATCTGATGGTGTCACTGACAGATCAGGGCGGACGTAGGGTTAATTATTATTACAACACATATATTTAAATACTGAAGTTTTATTTCATGTGAGACAAACTGGTTTCGGTTCTGATGCAGTATTCGAAAATCGTGTTTGTCACATGAATGAATATATCATTATTTGGATATATGTGTTGTAATATTGTTGTTGTAAAATGTCCATAATGTTTATAACATGTTACTCATTATCAATATATTACGTTTACTTACATGATATTTATTAGGGAACAATTAAACCCGCCTATTGACAAATTATAATTGTTTTTTTTTTCGCCCGAGCAGGCGACTGAATTTCGGTTTAATTCATAGCTGCCACTGTTACCAGATACAACACCAGCATATTGGTGGATAAGGTGGCCTCGAGTCATCTGTGCACAACTGTACATAGAGTACAGCCGCATGACAAAAGTGTTCCTACAGCCACGTGGACAATGTAACATCTTCGTCATGACGGACACCATTGGTTCTCACACAGCATCTGACTGTGTGTAAAGCACTTCGTCCATGTGTACCCATTTCACACGAATGAAAAACACCACTCCTGAATTCCAACAAAGCATTGCTATCCAGTCATGCACTGGCGTTATCGTACACAACTCTACCATATATATATATCCTCGTTGTTATGTATAACTATATGATAAAAAGTGATAACAATAACATTAAAACATAATGCCGGCTACCATTATATACCTATACATATTTTTAGGACTAAAACTTGTGACCGTGTTGTACTTTCGAACAAAGTTTCGAGACCAGAGAGAGAGAGAGAGAGAGAGAGAGTAGGGTGGGGGGGGGGGGGGGGAGAGAAAGAAGGGGATGGGTGGAGCCTGTGGACTGACGTGGTATATACGTCACACTATGATCGTTCGTATCCCAGTGTTAAATTTCATAAAAATGACGCATTTCTTGGGGACAAGTGCCTTAATTAATCACTTTTGGTAATCCATTATAGAACCAAAAATTAGCGGAAGGTGTGAAATAACCCGTGGCAAAACATCATACTGATCCAACCTTTAGTTACAGAGTTATTCCCGAAAAACAGTGCGACACGTGCCCTGAAAGCGTTAGTAGGTCGTCCTGTAGTCGAAGGCAGTCATTCCTATCTTTAATTGGTCTGTAAACTAAGCTATCGTCTGCAAAGAGTCTAGTGGTAGAGGAAAGAGAAAGTGGGAGGTCATTAATGTATGAAAGGAAGAGAATGGGACCCAGGACAGTGCCCTGGGGTACCCCAGAGGTCACAGGAACAGATGGAGACTGACTACCGTCAAGAACTACACGTTGCTTTCTGGTAGTCAAGAACGTTCTAATCCAGTGAAGAAGTTGTCCCTGTATGCCATAGAATTCTAATTTGTGTAGTAGTCTTTGGTGAGGGACTTTGTCGAAGGCTTTGGCAAAGTCTAATACTATGGCATCAACCTGTCTAATTTTTGTGTCATTGAGGGACTGCAAGATGTCATGAGTAGTTACCAGTAGCTGCGTCTCACACGAGCGTTTAGGCCGAAAACCGTGTTGATTGTCAGTCAGTATATTTTGCCTATCAAAGTGGTCCATTATGTGTCTATGAATAATGTGTTCTAAAATTTTGCAGGGGACTGAGGTAAGTGAAATAGGTCTATAATTAATGGGAAGGGTTCTGTCTCCGGATTTAAAAATTGGGGTCACATTTGCCAAAAGCCAGTCTTGAGGGAGTTCACCGGTCTGTAAAGTCTGTGAGAATATAACCTGCAGGACAGGGGCAAGAACGCTAGCGTTAGTCCTCAATATCCTGCAGGGTATATTGTCTGGTCCAGTCGCTTTGTGTATGTCTACCTCAGATAAGAGTTTCTCAATTCCTTGGGTATTTATATGAATGGGAGGGATAGGTGGGTGTGATGGTGTTGGCATGTCTGGTAAGTGTTCATGTTCATGGGTAAAAACGGACTGGAATTGTGTGTTAAGGGCGTTGGCTTTGTCTTGTGGGTGTGTAACCAAGGAATTGTTGTGTAGTAATGTTGTAATACCGGTCGAGTCTTGTTTGCGTGCTTTAAAAAAGCCGAAGAATTTTTTGTGGTTTTGTGTGTTGTCTGCGAGGAAAGTGGATGTGTATTTAGTTTCTGCTTGTTTAGTTTCTTTCTGTAGTGTTTTCTGTATGTTTTTGTATTCTAACCAGTGTTCTGTATCGTTGTATCGTTTTGCTCTGTTGTATGCCTTTACCTTGTTTCTGTGTAGTCTTTTTAATTGTCTATTGTACCATGGTAATGACCGGTTATGTGTGATGGTTTTCGTGGGTATGTGCTTCTCCATTGTGTCACGTATAAAGTCACGAAGTCTGGTCCAGTTTGTTTCCACAGAGCTGGCCATTGGGTCTGAGTCAAGGAACGAGTCACGAAATTCAACTAAGTCTTGGGTAATGCCACCCATGTCAGCTCTGTTGTACAGTACATAATATCTAGACGAGTCATATCTGAAATTAATTTATTATTGATAGACCTACTTACTCTCGTATACTCATTATAATACATAGATGGCAGTATGCATGCCCCAATTTCGAACTTTGGAGATGTTATTGTGGGATTTTGCTGGCAATACTATCAATGACGTCAGTCCTGCTCTGAGCTCTGATTAGCTCTAATTTCCCCCTATGTATATACTCTTCCAGACTTGGGAAATATGCCAACGGGAGAGCAGAGGCTTCTTGGATCAGGTCGCTAAACGATCTCTTTGGATTCTACCCCAGACTCGGGACTGCTCGGCCAGACAGTCTGGGGAACTACAACAACAACAACCATGTTATATTAAAAATAGATTATGATTTATGATGGATCCCATTTTACTCAAATTTAAGGCATATTTATCAATACATATTGATGTTGTATTGATAACCGTCCACTATCAGCCAGTCAGGTGGTTTCTCATTTCAGTCTAGCAGCTGTACTCCCCTCCCCTCCCCTCCCCTTTCTCTCTCCATTAATTCCTCCTATTGCCTCCCCCTCTCCCTAACTCTCCCCCTCTCCCCAATAACTCGCCGGGTAGAAACAACCGTGGATGTACTTCTCTGGGCGATGGTGGTGTTTCCCTTCCATTAGCTCGGGACTGTACACTCGCGGTCAGAAATCGTGTCCCGATCACCAGGCAAGATGAATCGCAAAGGGCCCAGCTTTGAAGGTTCAAACAACTGTGCGTCTCCCTGCAACACACAGTTGTATGAATCATTAAAGCTCGGCTAGTTGCGATTCATCGTGTCAGGGGACCAGGACACGATTTCTGACCGCGAGTGTACTTCACAAGTAGCGAGGCGTACACTCGTGATACATAATTTCTGACCAGAGTGTGAGGAGCAGAAAGCTTCGAATCGCCTGCTATAGCTCATTTCCCCAGCCAGCAAACGTACAGGGGTGGAGTTCGAATGCTGGGTATGTTTTTTTTTTTTTTTTTAATTCATTGCGCCGTAGCGTCGATCAATAGGCAGACAACAGTACACAAGGGTAGGCGGGACTCACGAGAACCCAATGACCACACACACACACAAGCACACACACACACGCACACACACACACATCACGAAAACATAACAGAATGAAGCACAAGCACACAGACAAATATTTACATCGTGACCTACTTAAATCCACCAAAACGAGGGTGGCGCACCAGAAGTTCCTCCAGAACCTGATGGTTCAGCAGGTGTCGACAAACTACATCAAGTGGCAGCAAGTGTCGGACAGTGGGGCAGGCCAGGCAATAGTGCTCTATAGTGTTAGCACGAGGCGCTCGACAAAAGCGACACTCAGTGAAGGGAGGCTCACCTTGCATCCTAGCAACCTGCCACGGTGGCCGGTAGCCAAGCCTCAAACGAGCAGAGACTACATTGTGCCTCCGAACCACGAAGCCTCGACGACGGTAGGAATATTTGTGACGGCAGACAGACTCGTAATGGGTGATGGAGATGCTGAAGGGCCTCTCTGCATCCCTGCGTCGCCATATAGGGAGGAGAGCGGCAGAGCGAACTCTAGAAAGGTAACATGTCAGGGAGAGAGGACGTCCAACACCACGAGGAGGCAGATGGCAGGCTTCCTTTGCGAGTCTGTCAACTGTACCATTGTGACATAAACCTACATGGGATGGCACCCATAAAAATTTGACAGTCAAGTTACGATGACGCAATAAAGACAAAAACGATAAAATCTGCTGAATAACAGTAGAGTGTGTGGGCTGAACACTAGAGAGGGAATGAAGGGCAGGTTTGGAGTCACAAAAAATGGCAGCATACACTCCACGTTGACAAACAACACTAACAGCATCCAGAATGGCATACAGTTCACACAATGTTGAGCTAGAGTGGTTACAGAGATGACGGCCAACCCAGCCCCCTGGAGGTGACTCCAGGTCAGGCGAGAAAACAGCACAACCTGCTGCACCATCCACCTGCAATGAGCCATCAGTGTAGAGGCAGTATGGATCTGTGATGGAGGAAGTCACTGTTTCTATGTGTTCCAGAGCCAACTGCCGCTGGAGAGAAGGCAGTTCCGACATGGAAGTAGGTGTAAAGCTCACATCAGGTGTTGGTAGCATCCATGGAGGGGGCCCTGGGGGGACGTCTGCAACCATTATATCTATATTAAGACTACGGAGCATCGAGGAAACAGACCTTATAAGAGTACGTCCAGCAGGCAGTATGGGAGGGATAGGGGAGTTTGGTCTAAGAGAAGTCCTGACTAACTGAGAGTAATGGGGTGAAAGATGTGGGAAATGGAGGCACTTGACAGTGAAGCAAGTAACATTACAATAAATTCTCTCGATTAATGGGGGAAGACGCAACTCACGCTGCATGTTCACTATCCTGGTCGACATTGGACAGCCGAGAATTATTCTCATTGCTCTATTCTGAAAATTTTCTAAAGTTTCCAGAGTAGCCCTAGGAAGTTGAATCAAAGCAGGAGAGAAGTCATCAACAACTGAACGGATAAAAGCAATATAGATGGTCCTGGCTACTGGGATGGAGATGCCTGAGGAATTGTTAGAGAGCCATTGAAGTGGTGTAAGTCGGCGCTGGAGACAACCCAATAAGTCCTGGACAATGGGATGGTCTTGAGGTCTGGCAGGGACAATCGGCCAAATATTGATTGGTGCGCCCAGGTAGCAGTACTGGTAACACATGGAAATGACAGTCCCTCCAATGGTGAACACTGGCTGAGCTTGAGGAAGGCGTCAGGTGAATATTCTGCTCTTATCTGGGGAGACAATAATGCCACAGTGAGAGGAGGCCACAGAGAAGGAGTCAAGAAACAGCTAGAGGTCCCTTGGTGAGGTAGAATGAACACAGATATCATCAGCATAGCACGTAATTGTAGTTCCAGGAATATCAGGGAGAGAAGTGAGCAACCGATGCATCAGAATATTAAATAACAATGGGCTGAGAACACCACCTTGAGGCGTACCAAGATGAAAACTGCGCAAAGGACTGAGTGCACCACATAAAAACACACGGGAGGTCCTGTTACTCAGGTAGCCCCGAATCCACCGTAGTAGATTACCCTTTATCCCAAAGTCATCCAGTTGATCCAAAATGACGTCTCTATTAGCAACATCGAAGGCACTTCGAAGGTCGAAGGCCACCACACTATCCCTGGAAAGGTGAGAGTACAGGTCAACTAGGCAGTGATGTGTGCTCCTCTGGGGAAGGAAACCAAACAGCCATGGAGAAAGGCGATCCTGCAGTCTGTACATGAGACGATTGAGTAAGATTCTCTCCATAACCTTACAAAAACAGGAAGTAAGGGAAATAGGCCTGAACTTCGCAGTGCCGGGCTTAGGGATGGGTATTATTGTGCTGCTGGTCCAGGCTCGTGGTACACAACCGTCACGAAGACAAAGATTGTACAGTCGAAGGAGAGGGTTCCCAGGAACTTGTTGAAGTAGGCACAGCACAGCATAAGTTATATCATCATCACCAGGGGAAGAAGCTCTACCCCGAGAGAGAGCATGGTGCAACTCCTCCTCAGTTATCTCCTCTGCATCATCGTCATCATCTTGTAACAGAGCAGACATTAGATGTAGCCGATGGACAGCAGCACGGGAAGCGAGCACATCTTGTATGTAGATGAGTAGACTGGCTGGGGTAGATTGTTCTGACTAGGCATCGACAAGTTGTTTGGCATAGTCGGCAGGAGTGTGATGACGAGCAGTGGCCGGTGTCTTTTTAACAACTCGACGGATGAGGTGCCACATAGAAGCCACACTTGTTTGCTGGTTGATGCTGTCCGTGAACTGCTGCCAAGACTCAGTGTGAGCACACTCCTGCAGGGCAACTAAAGCGTCCCTAGACATCTGGTAACGATGGAGTAGGTCAGGGGTTGGGTTGGCTTGAAACAATAGGCCATCACGTTCAGCTTCCTCCTTTGCCTCCTGTATACATTAAATGCATCCAACGTCCAGGAGTGGGCAGTATGGCGATGCTGGAGGTGTGGCCGGGAGACGTATAGCCTATAAAAGTCATGAGTAGCAGATACAAGATCAGAGTACAACTGTTCAGCTGATGATATGTCAAATGTTGGGAATACATGGGCCATAAATAAGATGTAAGTCGGGCAATATTTAGGGGCCACAGCAATACGCAAACGAGTGGCTAAAGCACCTGACCCAGCAGGTAGAGAATAATGAAACCGAAGAGCGATGTGATCAGAGAATAAGTCTGGCACGGAGAAGCACTGGACCTGAGATGTTATCAGGCCAGACGAGAGAATGTAATCCAGAGTACCTCCCCGGCAATGAGTGGCACCGCCAGTTTCCCAGTGTGTCAGATGATGCTTGCGGATGTATGAAAGGAGACGAACACCATTACGATTAATAGAGCAAGAACCATCACCCAAATCAGAATGCTGAGCATTAAAATCTCCCATATACACCATACCATGCACTGTTGGAGAAGGAAGAGCCTCAAGAGTGAGTCTAGCTGGGGCAGAATAGACATTACATAGTTGGAGTACTCCATTCCCAGGTAGAACCTCAAATAGCTGAAAGGTCATGTCAGGATCAGTGGAGGTACGGAGAAGGCGATGTGACGAGGAGCTATGTATGTAAGTCAGGAGACCATTCCTTACCAGATGAACATATGGCACATAACCTGAGAGGGGAGGAGCTTGCCCAGCAGCGAGCGGCCGTCCTGGAAATGCTTCCTGGAGAAAAATAACACTGGGATGATGACGAAAAACATAGGCCTTGAGTTGAGTGAGCTTAGCATAACTGGTGATACCACATACATTCCAGGAGATGACATCCAGCCGGCAATCACTAGCGAACTCTGTATTTCGAGGTAGAAGTCCGGTGAGTGAGGGCAGATGAGCGACCTGGAGAAGAAGATGGACCAGGAGAAGGGACTGACTCGAAAAGCTTTTCAAGGCGAGATGCAACAGTATCCATCTTTTTGGTAAGGGTAGTGACAGTTGAGATGATGGCCTGCTGAGCCTCAACCAAGGTGGAGAGTTTGGAGTCATTGGCAGCCTGAGCGGCAACTAGCCCATCAATCCTGGCTTCAAGGGCAGAAAAGCGGTTTTCGAGAGCCGTACATCGTGCCATGAGGGTAGCAACAGACTTGCGAAGGGCCAAGTCTGGAGGTGAGGCAGGGCTGGTAGGAGGAGCAGACTGGGGATGTGGTGGTGGTGGAGGCGGAGCAGTAGTAGAGACACGAGCCTGGACCTGACGTTGAGTACATCCATGCCACACGTTAACCCCTGGCTGAAGGCATCGTGGACACTTCCATCGAGACGTATCCTCAGGAGGTGAAGGCTCAGAGGTGGAGGCAGCAGGATGTGATGGTTCACCCCTGACAGGACACGTCTTGGAATCATGGTCGGCGGCACACCATGCACACTTTGGCCTGGCAGAACAGTACCGGGAGATATGCCCAACTCCCCAGCACCTGTAGCATCAAGGCTGGTCATTATTAAGTTTCCTCACCTCACACGGAGGAAGACAATGGAAGAAATCTAAGGAAATCTCATTTGGAGGTGGATCGGGTTGACTCCAGACAACAACAATACGGCTAATGGGGGAACCATCTTGGAAAAAACGATGGGCAGAGTACACACCAGGGTATCCTTTGGCAAGTTTCGGGTCAACATCAATAGGAAAACGGGTGAGGATGTAGCTGGGAAACTTACGAGGCCTCTCGGGTGAGTCTTCAAGAATGAGAGGCAGAGATAAAAATTCACCAGCCTTCACTCTATCAATGATGTCCTGACGCTTCCTAGAGATGTAGACAAACCGGGAGGTGACAGCAGCCATCTTGACTTCAGCTAGTTCACGCTGCAACTGGAAGGCCCTGTTTACATCAGACAACCAACGCAGCTTTGTGTCCGTAGATGGGTTTCCAGAGAAGGAGAGTTTGACATAGGCATCTCTCGGGGCAAAAGCAGAAAGGTTGGATGAGGGCAAGGAGTTGGTATACAAAGAAGAAACACCAGGGTGAGGCAGAGAAGGTACGTCGTGCACAGCTGAAGCACCCTTTGCCGTCTTGGCAGCTGGAGGCAAACAGTCCACACCATCGGAATCCTGCGAGGAGTCGGACGAGGCATCAACGGGTCGCTTGGTAGAGGTTGAGGAGGTGGACGGCTTCAACCTGAGCTGCAGAGTGACCGAGGAGTGGTGGGGAGGGTTGCTAGAAGGCAGCCCAGGACAGTGATCCTCAATTGGAGACTCGTCTTCCTCCGACATTGCCAAGTCGGCCTCCAAGCAGGAATCCACACTCTCCATCAGGCCAGGCAAGGCCTAGATGGAAAGCAAACAACAACACAAACAACTAAACACTCAATCAGCCAGGGACACACACACACACACACACCCACCCACAAACAGACAATCACAACAAAACTATACACAGAACCACAACAGACAAACAACACCAGCAACACCACAGAAACAACAACACACAAACAAGAACTCACAAGCATTACAAAAAACACACAAACAAGAGCTCCAAAATAACCCAAACAACAACACAAACGAGAATAGAGGCAGAGCGCCACAAGTACGTCCACACTCCACCAGTTCTGGAGTGAGACTCCTGGGTATGTGTGGTGCCTGCCGTTCGTCTCTTGTCAGAAATTACGTATCACGAGTGTACCTGGTATCAGTTTAATGTGTGGGCAAT
The DNA here is from genome assembly GCA_033782935.1 of Petrolisthes cinctipes. Classification (NCBI taxonomy): domain Eukaryota; kingdom Metazoa; phylum Arthropoda; class Malacostraca; order Decapoda; family Porcellanidae; genus Petrolisthes; species Petrolisthes cinctipes. Next base: position 195,353 of record JAWQEG010002761.1, read on the forward strand.
GGTACAGTACCGGACTTATGTTCTGTCTAGCAGCCAGACACATGCAGACCGCCAGCCATCTGAACCACTTCAGGCTCGGAAAATGAAGCACCAGATTAAATTCGGATTCCCTTATCATTCCGATGTCCATTCGTTGTTTCTAATGCGGGGTTCACACCAGTCTGTTTGGCCGGATCCCTCTCCGATCATCACTCGAACAATGACGTTACTACTCTCTCCGATCGGACCCTGTAGTACTTGGCTCAAGGAAACGGATGCTCCTCCATGGCCGGACGAGATAAACTCAGTTTAACTTTTCTTATACAGTGTTGTCCGTGCTGATGATGTTGTATGGTAATGTTTAGTATTTGAGTTATCAGAGAAAGGATGGTGTGTAGCATACAATAATTCCAGTGTCTACTGTTGGAAAGAAAGAAAGGGGATAAAAGTAGGATAGGTAATTTATATAGTTTAACTATTAATGGAAGTGTTGTTTATGTATCAGAGAAAGTGAGGGGCTTGGGTGTGATTTGTTATGCTTAACATAGAGTTTAATGACTATATAATTTCCTTAATAAAATCTGTGAACTATAAGTTACACTACGAATTATTGTTTCTTTCGTGAAATACTGTGCCGGATCCATCCAGTTTATCTCCTCCGACTTGTCTGTGGTCGGAGCTGTGACGTCAATACTGACGTCACTGTTCGAGTGACGATCGGAGAGGTATCCGGCCAAACGGACTGGTGTGAACCCCACATAACTCAAACTTTCATCTGGTGTTTCGTTGTCCGAGCCTGAAGTGGTTCAGAAGACTGACGCACTGTGGCTGGCTGCGGGACAGAACATTAGTTCGGCACTGTACAGTCACGAGCATAAGTTTCTTTACCCCCCCTGGCGAGAGTTAGGTCGAAGTCGTGGTTGGATATGGACTAGACGAACAAAAATGGACCAGTTCATAATGTTGGGATGATGCTTCATGTCACAGTAGGTGTTCACTTGAATACAACAAATGTTACGCCGTCATGAGATACTGACTCCCAATGTTCGTTTGTCTGGCCCGTCTCCAACCACAACTTCGACCTCATTCTCGCCATGGGGGTAAAGAAACTTATGCTCGTGACTGTACAGTACATCGCAATTCTCTTTTATTTATATTAACATTTATTGTCAGTAAACGCGCCAGTTAAAATGATAAATGCTTAAAAAAGTATCGAGAGAAAATGAAGGTAACCTTTACATGGGACTATAGGCAGTAGTACTATACTATACAACACTGAAATTATTGGCAACAAGACACGTTATATAACTCGTCCACTCCACACTTCCTCACGTGGAGGTACACAATTGGTGCAGCAGAATGCAGTGTGTATTCATTTAAGTGGGTTGTGCACTGTTGGTAAATCTGGGGCAACTGATTCTTCCTAACTATTCCAAGTAACAGATCACCATTGATATTGTTAATCAGGTCCCGTTTCCTGGCATACTTTGGAGAAATCAAGGCCCTCTACAGTGTACCAAAAGTATACAGTCCTCTTAACCGAAATAGTTGGAGGCTTGGCTAGGATTTGGCAGCAGTCAGGACCAGCTAGACAACATTCAGGTCAGGCTATAGTACTGTGGTGGCTCATTTGTTCACCGCAGATTTACGTTTTGCTTTTAATTGAAAAAAAAAAAAAAAAAAAAAGTTTCATGATATCTTGTTTTTCATTTAGGTAATGTTGTTGAGTGTACGAGTATATGACATTGTATTTTGTTAAGTGTACGAGTTTTATCACATTGATTTTATGAATACACAATTAAGGTAAAAAAAATGATGGGTGCAATTCTCGTGTGAAACATTCAGACACCTCAGACGATGGATACTAAAAATAACTTGTGTGTGTGTGTGTGTGTGTTCCCGGGACATCATGAGCTTGTGTGTGTGTATGTTCCTGGGGCATCATGGGCTTGTGTGTGTGTGTGTTCCCGGGGCATCATGTGTGTGTGTCCCCGGGGCATCATGAGCTTGTGTGTGTGTGTGTGTGTGTTCCCGGGGCATCATGAGCTAGTGTGTGTGTTCCCGGGGCATCATGAGCTTGTGTGTGTGTGTGTGTGTTCCCGGGGCATCATGAGCTTGTGTGTGTGTGTGTTTCCGGGGCATCATGAGTTTGTGTGTGTGTGTGGTGTGTGTGTGTGTGTGTGTCCCCGGGGCATCATGAGCTTGTGTGTGTGTGTGTTTCCGGGGCGTCATGAGTTTGTGTGTGTGTGTGGTGTGTGTGTGTGTGTGTGTCCCCGGGGCATCATGAGCTTGTGTGTGTGTGTGTTTCCGGGGCGTCATGAGTTTGTGTGTGTGTGTGTGTGTGTGTGTGTGTGTGTCCCCGGGGCATCATGAGTTTGTGTGTGTGTGTGTGTTTCCGGGGCGTCATGAGTTTGTGTGTGTGTGTGTGTGTGTGTGTGTCCCCGGGGCATCATGAGTTTGTGTGTGTGTGTGTGTGTGTGTGTGTGTGTGTGTTCCCGGGACATCATGAGCTTGTGTGTGTGTGTGTGTTTCCGGGGCGTCATGAGTTTGTGTGTGTGTGTGTGTGTGTGTGTGTGTGTGTGTGTCCCCGGGGCATCATGAGTTTGTGTGTGTGTGTGTGTGTGTGTGTGTGTGTGTTCCCGGGGCATCATGAGCTAGTGTGTGTGTGTGTGTGTGTGTGTGTGTGTATAATCATCTGACATACCAGATAACCAGTTACATAGTCTCATACTCGCACACGTGAATACTTATGATTGCTCGTGACTGTACAATTTCTTTTTTATTCATTAATTATTGTACGTGGGGAGCGGGCAATGACCTCTGGCAGCGTGTATTGCCTTTTTACTAGTAGGTAGCTATACTTACTTACTTACTTCAGCTCAAGATCGCGTACATACTCTTACAGTGATCTTGCTTCATCTACTCGTAAGGTTAAGGAAGGGGGAAAGTTTGTGTTGGTAAATCTGGAGCAACTGAATCCTCCAAACTATTCCAAGCAACAACAGAACATCATTTTTTTTTTTTCAGCTCTTCTGGTCCTGTTACCTAGCATGCTTTGGAGGAATCAAGGCACTTCAATGTAACAAAAAAGATATTATTACCACCTTAACTCACGAGCCATATTAATTAAGGGGGTTATAATTTGCTTTTGTTACATTGGAGTGCCTTGATTCCTCCAAAGTATGCCAGGAAACAGGACCAGAAGAGCCAAAATAATGGTGTTCTGTTGCTTGGAATAGTTTGGAGGATTCAGTTGCTCCAGATTTACCAACACAAAACCTCCCCCTTAACTATATATATATCATAAGCGTTGTATTTTGTTGTTTACTAATATAATTATATCAGAGGATTCCAAACTTCAGCAAGAAAGATCAGATGGATACTTATTATGGTTCGTGACTGTACATACATACATACATACATACATACATACACACTTGTTGTACTGTACATACATACATACATACATACATACATACATACATACACACTTGTTGTACTGTACATACATACATACATACATACACACTCGTTGTAGTACCATACATTCCCAAAGCCAAAATAATCTTCCTTCACCTGGCTCGTGTCTGTCTAGTACAGTTGGACACAGAAATTTGTGGTACAGTCGAGGTGTAATATGCTCAGAGGTATAGTGGAGGTGTAATATGCTCAGTGTAATATGCTCAGTAGTACAGTGGAGGTGTAATATGCTCAGTAGTACAGTCGAGGTGTAATATGCTCAGTGGTATAGTCGAAGTGTAATATGCTCAGTGTAATATGCTCAGTGTAATATGCTCAGTAGTACAGTGGAGGTGTAATATGCTCAGTGTAATATGCTCAGTAGTACAGTCGAGGTGTAATATGCTCAGAAGTATAGTGGAGGTGTAATATGCTCAGTGGTATAGTCGAGGTGTAATATGCTCAGTGTAATATGCTCAGTGTAATATGCTCAGTGTAATATGCTCAGTAGTACAGCCGAGGTGTAATATGCTCAGAGGTATAGTCGAGGTGTAATATGCTCAGTAGTACAGTGGAGGTGTAATATGCTCAGTGTAATATGCTCAGTAGTACAGTCGAGGTGTAATATGCTCAGTAGTACAGTCGAGGTGTAATATGCTCAGCTTCTCGTAGTATGAAATTCCTTAGCGACCAATAAGATAGAGCCTACCAGGGGCAGAAACTATAGATGATGTGGGATTCATGGTGACAAGAAGCAAGTACCGGGAGGACAATAATCACTGGATACATAATAGAGAGCTATATAGGATAATTAATTAAGTATCTTCCACCACCTGGGCTGCACCACGAATGCCTGAGTCCAACTATATGTACAGCCACAATCAAATAACCACTAACACCTTCCTTCCATCGTGCAAATAAATCAGTATCATATCAAACTATAATCATACAACAACACTTTACGTCAACTCAACCCCCTCAATTATTATTATTAGGTGCTGCAAAATCATAAACGTGTTGTTCTTTACTACCAAGATATTTACTACGATGGAATGAAAGTGTCGGCGGATATTTGATTGTGGCTGTTGTACAATAGAGTGCCATGATTGCTTCAAAGTATGCCAGGAAACAGAACCAGCAGATGAACAGTAATAATGGTGGCCTGTTGCTTGGAAAAGTTTGGGGGGGATCAGTTGCTCCAGATTTATACTAACACTGTAGTATAATAATTCCACTATGATTAACTTTGATAATGGTCATAATAGATTAACATGAAGAGCTTATAATTATGTCATTTCTCATCTAATAAAAAAATGACTTTGGGAACTATGTCGATGTCATGCGTATAAGTATTAATATTTTTCTTCTTGAACACTGTGGTAACTAGTATTGTCCGTATACACACACACTGCAAGTTTTACTCTCACGCCTTGGCTCGGGAACATAGTAACCAAAATACTCAGATGTGTGTTTTAGCTGCTGTGGTGCCAGACTTCAGTTAGTGGTGGTTGGTAGGTTGGATTGGTAGCTGCATCGTCTACCCTCCTTCCTTCCTTTGCTCTCTGATTCTACTCATATCTTGAAAAGGTTATCTATTTCATCTTTGGAGTGTGTGTGTGTGGAAGTAGTTGTAAAGGACACAGGTAAAGTACTGTACGGTTGGTTGGCTACAGGAATTCTTACACAGGCTATATGGAAAGAGAAGTGGGTCATTATTGTGGAAGTACACTCGTGATACATAATTTCTGACCAGAGTTTGAGGAGCAGAAAGCTTCGAATCGCCTGGTATTGCTCATTTCCCCACCCAGTACACCTATAGGGACTGAGTTCGAATGCAGGGTATGTGTGTGTAGTGCCTGCCGTTCATCCCTGGTCAGAAATTACGTATCACGAGTGTACTGCGATGAATGGTCTACCAAGTGACTCAGTGATCGCAAAACAACAACAAACCTGATAATAATAATAATAGTGTTGTATTGCAGTTACGTAGTCATTCAATCTCTATATTATGTTGCAAGCCCTCGAAAACAACAGCATTGAATTCTTATGGCTAATAGTATGTACACTCGCAATCCAAAATTTGTATCCAGGTCTTGTTGAAGTTTCGAATCATTTGACATACTAGTGAACCAATTACAACGCTTATCCTGTTTCATATATGCTTGGGCCCGCTTAATTCTCGATCAGGTTAAGAATTCGAAACTAGCCTGGATACATATTTTGGATTGCGAATATACCCAAAATTTGTATCCAGGTCTTGTTGAAGTTTCGAATCATTTGACATACTAGTGAACCAATTACAACGCTTATCCTGTTTCATATATGCTTGGGCTCGCTTAATACTCGATCAGGCTATTCGAAGCAAGCCTGGATACGTATTTTGGATTGCGAGTGTACTTTCAACGTTTGCTAGATTACTATAATTATGTAATGACGTTTACTGATATTAAATAAAGAGTACCCGAGTACTTTAAGGGGGTGCGGCAGTAGGGGACAGGCTATGGGGGGGGGGGTTGGGGGGTGCGGGAATAGGGGACAGGCTTTCTACCCACCCCAAGCTTGTCCCCCTATTCCCGCACCCCCCCCCCAAGCCTGTCCCCTACTCCCGCACCCCCCTAACCCCCCTCCCAAGCCTGTCCCCCTATTCCCGCACCCCCTTAATCACAATTACTAAAACATTTGCCCAAACTGAAAATTCAAAGTCTTTATTTATCATTCTAACTTGTATACTGTTGTGCATGTTGGCTATTTTCATCACCCCTAACTGTGTGTCCTGTAGGTTAGAGTTTTTTAGAAGTTTCACGATCAGCGGCGGTAAAAAAATCGTCTGGGGTCAATTGAAATATGGTCAGAAAATGTCATTATTATTATTATTATTTTTTTTTTTTTTTTTTTTTTTTTTTTTTTTTTTAGTAGAACGAGATGTGATGTTACTTTTATTATCTTTGTGCGTGTTGGTATCAGACTGAGTAATGTTGTACTGTACACTCACTCGCAATCCAAAATATGTATCCAGGTCTTGTTGTTGAAGTTTCGAATCATTTGACATACAGCTAGTGAACCAATTATAACATTTATCCTGTTTTATATTTGCTTGAGCTCACTTAATTAATACTCGATCAGGCTATTCGAAGCAAGCCCGGTTACATACATATTTTGGATTGCGAGTACTAAAACTTTACTCAGTCTGATACCAACACGCACAAAGATAATAAAAGTAACATCACGTCTCGTTCTACTAAAAAAAAAAAAAAAAAAAAAAAAAAAAAAAAAAAAAAAAAAAAAAAAAAAAAAAAAAAAAAAATTGACATTTTCTGACCATATTTCAATTGACCCCAGACGATTTTTTTCAATGTTTACAACTGAAGGAAAAGCGACATTGCAATGGTGTGTATTTTGTGGGACAGAGGAATACTTTTTTTACCCTTCATCCTCTGTTTGTTCTTCTTTATAATAATATAATATAGAAGACATTTTGAAATAAGCAGCAGATCTATTGTGGCCATGTGGTATCCTCACCTGCCCCCTAGTTTTGACATTTTTTTTTTTTTTTTTTTTTTTTTTATTGAAAGTTTTCACATAGCTCGGGGGTGAATTAATTATCAGTACCGGTATCGTATTATTTATTCTTTTTCTTCAAATGGTTGGTGGTTATACATGATGAGTATATTAAGGGGGTGCGGGAATAGGGGGACAGGCTTGGGGGGGTTTAGGGGGGTGCGGGAATAGGGGGATAGGCTTGGGAGGGGGGGATTAGGGGGGTGCGGGAGTAGGGGGACAGGCTTGGGGGGGTTTGGGGGGTGCGGGAATAGGGTAAATCTAATCATGTTAATCGTCCAGATATTATTGATTTACCGTGCCTCCAAACACAGCAACAGACTACGTGACATAGCTTTAGAAACTAACGGGGACTTCCGTAGCCAAAACGTGGATGTTGGTGAGTTGGTGAGTGGACTCGAGTCCTTGTAGATCGCCGTAGTGTGTAACCTGGTGCTCCTCATGCTCAAACCTCTCCTCATGGACTCGTACTTGGCCAGTCCCATCAACTTGGTGTTACGACGAGTGAGGAGGGCGGCTAATAACGTATGGCCGCTCGTGATGATTTTGATGTTGGTGGTGGTGATGGTGGGGTCAGAGATGGTGGTGTACCTGGGAGGTAGATTAAAGGAGGCTCGCTCTCTTCGTCGTGCCACTGTTAACGTACTCGGGGGCAAGGCCAAGAGATATACCGGTATATCTCTTGGCCTTGCTCGGGGGTACGCTGGAATTTGTCGGGCGCAAAAAGTACAAGAACAACTCTACTTTCCAATGACTCTGTTGACGGTGTTGTTGGTACCCATGTTGGTAGCTGTCATTATGGGTGGTTCAGGAGGGAGTGGTGATGATGAGGATGATGAGGAAGCGTTGGCGAAGGTCATGAACAGGAAGAAGAAAGATACCCAATGCAAACGTTATCTCAGGCAAATGATATCTGGCTTACTGCAAAACTTTCCCCAGGATCCCACCTCCATAACCATAACTTGAATATACACATCCTAATAATTCTTATGCTACGAGTATTCATTATTATACCATACATGTAATTAATTACTCTTATCTCTCCCAGATATGTTATATACACTTTATACCCTCAATCTTGAACAGGCAGACACACACACAGACAGACAGACAGACAGGCAGGCAGGCAGGTAGGCAGACACACACAGACAGACAGACAGGCAGGCAGGCAGGAAGACAAACAGACAGACAGACAGGGAGACAGACAGACAGACAGACAGGAAGGAAGGCAGACAGACACACAGATATCGGAAATATTGAAGAAAATGCATAATTATGAGGGTGTAATGTTTCGGGGGATGGGAGCATGCGAAGCGGGCATCAGCATTAACAGGAATATCTTGGTGGCACATTACCAACACATTGTGTGTGTGTGTGTGTGTGTTGTGGGAGCCAGCCAAGGGAGGGAAGGACAGCTATTGAGTATAAACAACACAAACCCGTCAATTGGCCCCTACACGGTTTGCTAGTATAATAATGAATAAAGTTGGGCGTTGTAGAGGTTGCATGTGTGTTCGCGAGTGTGCTTACTCTTGTGTGCACTTTTCCTTGTATGTATGTGTTTATATGTGTGTGTGTGTGTGTGTGTGTGTGTGTGTGTGTGTGTGTGTACGACCTCCAGCTTCTCTCAAACACCCATGAAACAGGTGAAGGTCGATCAGGTGAGGGTATGGGGAGGTCGAGGCGGACTTTTGGAATATGAGGTCAAATTTCGTGTGGTTGCCGTAAGACCTTTAGTTAGTCTCTCCCCCCGACCAAGACCAATAAGACTAACTAGTTAGTCTTATTGGTCTTGCCCCCGACTGGTCTCCTTCACGATTATAACGACACAACCGCCAATTTCCCGCCTTTACCATCGCTGGGTCTAACCGGTCTACGCACAGCCATAATCAAATAACCACCGACACCTTCCTTCCATCGTGCAAATAACTCAGTACTATATCAAAATATAATCATACAACAACACTTTACGGCAACTCAACCCCCTTTATTATTATTATTATTATGTGGTGCTGCAAAATCGTACACGTGTTGTTCTTTATTACCAAGATATTTACTACGATAGAAGGAAAGTGTTGGTGGATATTATTATTATTATTATGAGGTGCTGCAAAATCGTACACGTGTTGTTCTTTATTACCAAGATATTTACTACGATAGAAGGAAAGTGTTGGTGGATATTAGTGCATTTGTCGCGGCTTCTAGCCGCTTAAATTGTATTTATTGGTTGTGAAACCAGCACAGCTGGTTGCTATAGAATAGGCCCCTTCACAAGCCCAGGCCCCGTGTAGGCATAATCTGGGTTGGAAGGGTCAATTCCGTGACGTTCATCAGAAGTAAATAAAATTCAAATCTGGCGCTGTACTGATAGTGGAGCCACCTGGTGGTGGTGAGGTGAGGTATTAAGCCCCTCCTCCGCTGAATACCGCTCGTCCACTCCAATGAGAAAGAAGTGAGTGCCTGCCGCATCGGGAGGTGGGTGGGACAGTAGAAGCTGTGCTGGTTTCACAACCAATAAATACAATTTAAGCGGCTAGAAGCAGCGACAAATGCACTATTATTGGTATAGTGAAACCAGCACAGCTGGTTGCTAAGCATGCGATGCGGTAGGTGGGAGGTGAGGTGGAGGCAATCACGTGCTAGTTAAGAGTGGTTGAGAGCGGAGGGCAGGAAAGGTAACCGAGCCCGGTGAGGCAGCAGCTAACGCCCCTCCCGACACTGGCTAGGTGAAACGCCGTGGTGGGGGAGAAGTAGCTTATACCATATAACCGTAGACCATTCTGTTATAGACCAGAATTGTTACACATAAAGTCTTTATAGGTAGACTCGAGGGTTCGGGCCTAGGAGAGGAGGGGGGAGGTTCCCATGGATACTCCCCCCCCCTTTTCCTCCCCCCCCCCCTTCCCCCCCCCCTCTTATTCAAGTCTTCTGAGTTAGGGCTATGGCCCTCGCTCAGGTAATGTGATCCCGAGGGGATGAAGGAGGACACTAGGATCCAGATATCCTGTGTAATAATATCTCCTGTCACTCATCGTAGTTAAATAATTGTTTGGAAAATGAATACACAAGAATTCCGTAACAATGTAATTTATTATAGACTCTCTTTCACCATATGTACACGTGAAGAATGGGGATGAGTATGAAGCTGTACAAGATGTGGATGAGGTATGGGATGATGTGACGGGACTTAAATCACCCGACCTTTTCTCTTCGGGCGGCCCCTCCCCCCCATGTGTCTCCCGCTGGGACCCTGGGGAATAGGAGGTGGAGTACCCATAGCCACACAGGGGGTAGGGGAGAGCGAGTGGAACAGGTACCTCGTCCTGAAGGAGGAAGTGGACGCCCAGCCCCCTAAATCCCTGACCCTCTCCACCGAGTGAGTCCTGAGGAAGGCGAGGGAGGCGGCCACGCCCCTAACGCTGTGAGCCCTCGGGGCGTGTCCGGGATCCCCGTTCTCTATCACTCGGCAGAGAAGGCGAGCGATTGACCTAGGGAAGAGAGGGTTACCGGACCTAGAGTTGTAGAAGAGGTGGTCCGGAGAAGCCCCTCTCGTCGCCTCCACGTATGCAACAAAGGCGTGGACTGGGCAGAGGGGGTGGAAATTTCCATCCCTCAGGAACGAGGGTACTGCGAGAGGGCCAATTCTGTCGTCAGCCTGCTCGTTCTTAGCTAGAAAAGCAGGGGAGGGGGAAATGGTTAAGGAAGTAAGGTTAGGGGTTACTGAAGAAAAGGCTGTGTGACGGGTCAGGGCTGCCAACTGAGAAGCCCTGTAACCTGTAGCTAAGGCGAGCAGGAAGAGAGCTTTCTGGAGGAGGTGACAAACCTCCAGAGGGACCCCCTCGAAGGTCAAGTAGGAAAGGACACGATGAAGGGATCAGGAGGGTGCCTGGGCCCGGTGAGGTGCGGTCCCCGCCCGAATCCCCATCCTCAGGAGAGAGAGAGGCCTCTCCGAAACCTTAATGTTAAAACCCAGGAGGAGGGGATCAGACAGGGCTGCGTGATGCGCAAGCACCGTCGCCGGGGCCCTGTTGGTGGAATCGGCGAGCCACGTGAGGAATTCCAGGACTGTGTCCTCCGAGATGACCCTGGAGGGGTGTCTTCGCAAGAAGTCCTGGAATCTTTTCCAGCACGATTCGTATTGTCGCACCGAAGACTGACGATGAGCCCTCAACATCTTGTCCACTGTCTCCTTAGTGAACCTTTTGCTGAGGAATCCCCGTACAAACTCCAAGCGTGTAGTTTCAGTGACGCTTGGAGTGGTGCAGACAGGGTGCTGGAGAGGCACGCCGATCCCAACTGAAGGGGATGCGGGCACAACCGGGACAACTCTCCGAACCACGGCTGTGCTGGCCAGCGGGGGGCTATGAGGAGAACCCTCCCCCTGAAAGTGCGCAGCTTGAGGATCGCCTTCAGGAGGACTGAAGTGGCTGGGGGTGGGAAGAGGTAGAGATGACCCCACCTGTTCCAGTCCTCCGTGAAGGCGTCCGGGCCTCCCGCCTCTGTTCTGGATGAGAAAGTCAGGAACAGAGGGAGTAGGGCCGTGGATGGGGAGGCGAATAGGTCCACCTCCGGTGTCCCGTAGCGAAGGCAGAGAGACTCGAACACAAGGGGACGCAGTTGCCACTCGACTGACGTCCCCCTGAACCTGGATAGGGCGTCCGCCCAATCGTTCTCCCGCCCTGGCACGTAGCGGGCCGAGAGGTGAATGTCCCTCTTGGCCGCTATTGCGAAAATCTGTTCTGACAGGGACAGGAGAATTTCCGACCGTACGGTGCCCTGTTTCTGTAGGCACTGCACGGCCGCAACGTTGTCCATATCGAAGCGGACGCCTATCCTGGCAAACTGAGGGTGTCTGTTGAGCCATTCCTTCGCTACCATCAACTCCCGGGCGTTGATGTGCAGTAGCCTTTCCCCTTCCTTCCATCCCCCGCACCGTTGATGTCCCAGGCAAGACTGGTATCCCCAGCCTACGTCCGATGCGTCTGTCGCCACCGTAATCCCCGGGGGAGGGAACACCCAGGGGACCCGCTGACGCAGGGCACCGGGACGTAGCCAGGGGCGAAGGAGGCGGTGGAGAGAGGGGGACACTTGCCTGGGAAGGTCCCTGTGTGCGGGGGACAGGTGGAGGTTTACCTCCCGCGTCAGCCTCCTGTGTTTCAGTCGTCCCAGGGGCATTGCAGGGGCCGCGAAATTTAGGGACCCGAGCAATGATTCCCACTGGCGGCGAGAGAAAGTACGGGAAAAATGCGCCCGGCGGACGTGGCGGAGGGTCCGGCGGGCGTTGTCTGGAGCGAGAGAGAGGGTGGCCGAAAGAGAGTCCCACTCTATTCCTAGCCAACACAGCTTGCGAGTGGGGGTGAGAGAGGACTTGGGGATGTTCAACAGAAACCCCATTTCCTCTAGCACTCCCCTCGCTACCCGGACGTTGTTTGCTACCTGCTCCTTGGAAGGGGCGTGAAGCAACCAATCGTCCAGGTACATGAGGGTGGGGACACCCGCCTCTGCCAGACGGGATGCCACCACCCTCACGAGTTTTGTGAAGACTCGCGGAGCTAGAGAAAGACCGAAAGGGAGCCTGGTAAACTGGAACGTCTCGGTCCCCACCTGGAAGGCCAGAAAGCGGCGAAACCTGGGGTGGATCGGGACGTGCCAGTACGCATCCTTGAGATCCAGGGATGCTAACCAGTCTCCCTTCCTCAGAACTGTGCGGACCTGAGCAACCGAAACCATCCTGAAATGTAACGTTTTCACGAATTTTGTTTAGCTTGCTCAGGTCCATCACCAATCTCGTTTTTCCCTGATCCTTTTTGGGGACCGTGAATAAACGAGAAAGAAAGACCCTTCCCGTCGCCCGCTCCACTACCCCTTTTTCCCGCATTTCTAACACATGCGGGACGACCGAAAGTGACACTTTGGTTGAGGCAGGAGGTAGACGTAGTGGCTGTAACGGGAGAAGACAGGTGTCAGTGAGAGTACCGTTAATCCTAATCCCCCGGGGCCCGAGGGACCCGGGGTGGTTGGGGGGTGAATGACAGGAGAGGCAGAGATTTTGACCGCAAGGGAAAATCTGATTTTGACCTAACGGTAGCCCAAGGACGGGATTAGGCATAATTCATATGTCAGAAAGTAAGGATGACAGTTACTCACCGGAACAGTAATCCAGGGCCATGACAGGCCCTGGCGAATTATCCTTGCTGCCCAGCCGTGGGTGGGCCAGGCTGCTGACCACCCTGTGAGGCAGCCCAGAGTGGGACCCTCAAGTGGCGCGGTCCTTCTGGGCGGGGTGGTTGAAGGAGGACTTGGGCTTCGAGTAGGGCTTGGAGCCCTGTCCCCTTCCTCGAAAGGGCTGCTGGCCCCTCTGGGAGGGCCTGTTGTGTGCTCTCGGGGGAGTGGGATAGGAGGGCCTCGGTAGCCTGGAGGGCTGGGAGGGCCTCCGGGGCTGGTAGGCTGGTCTGGCTGGCTGTGGGGCACGTGGCCTACGGACAAACAGAATGATTAGGAACCAAAGTAGACCCGAAAATCCTTTCATTTCACCCCCGTGACAACTCGGGTAAGACGAACACGAGAGGTACTTACTTGGAGGTGGAAGGCTTTGGTAAATTGATTACCGCTGGGAGGGAGGCGAAGATCGTGTCTGTCGCCGGTTGGTCAAAGAGGGCGGGGGACAAGGGGGCAGCTCGCACCACTCCCCTCTGTGCCATCTCCGGCGCAGATTTAGCCGCCGCCTGGCGGGCTGCCAGTCTCGCCTCGGCGAACGCCTTCGCCTCCTCCCGCATGAAGTGGGTAGACATTGCCGCCACACCCTCCATCACGGTGGCCATGGAAGAGAGGGTGTCACTGTAAGGGGTAAACAAGGAAAAAACCGAGCGAACCCGGGGATAAGTACCCGGGAGTAACAGGGAGACCCTCTACCCAGCATCCCTAAAAACATGATACACGAGTAAGGTACTCACGCTAGCTGTACACCCGACATCTCGTGGTAGGAGTTGGTTAGGGCGTTGAGGCAGTCCCTAATCAATGAGGCGGCTGCTCCCGTGGAGATGGTGTGGGCCAGCTCCAGACGGGTAGCAGACTCCGCCTGTCTCAACTTACCATCGGGCTCCTTCAGCTGATAGGGGACCGGGGGCTCCTTCTCCGTCTTCCACAGGCACTCCCTCAAGCCCGGGGGAGCCCGGGAATGAGGGAGGATGACGGGGAAAGACGGAGGAGGGGGCTTCCTGGGCGCGTTGTTTCTCTGGTGGTCCAGGGACTTAAGGAGAAGGGCTGGAATATCCAGGTCCCCTTCACCCTTATCCCCCGGGAAGTACGCGTCCGGGGAAAGGAGGAGAGCCGTGTTACCGTGGGAGCGGTCAATCCTCCAAGCCCCGGACAAGTGTAGCTGGCTGTACTCCACCAGGAAACCCATCGCATCCAGGGTCGCCGCAGAGGACACCCTAGCTGAAGTGGGTATGGGCGCTGAGATAGGACGGACCTTGTAGAAGGGAATAGCCTCGCCCTTCTCATCCGCCCCCCACTTCACCACGACGTCATCCCTCCGGATCCACACGTCTGGTTGAGCTGTGTCCGGAGACCAGGCCACCAGTCTGCCCTCCTCCGAAGAGTGGGTCCATGCAGGAGGGAGGAGAGACCAAGAGTAGGGAAGGTATCCGTCTCCCGAAGGAGGGGGTGACGGGGACTGAGGTGCGGAGGTAACCAACTCCTCAGCTACGTCCCCCGACGGAGACTCGAGCCCTGGGGAAACGGGAGGCACGAAAAGGACTCCCACATCCCCGGGAGGACTCGAGCCCTCGACGGGAGCAGCAGCGGGAGGCGGGGGAACAGGAGCGGGTTCCGTAGCGACAGCCGGAGGCTGCGCGACGGAAGCCCCAGGAAAAGCGTGAGGAATAAGGGCGTGGAAGATCTTAACTATCTTCCTCGACGAGGGGCTGTCCCCCCCCCGCTTACCCCTGCGGGAATTGCGGGCGGGCGAAGGAGAGCTCCCCGACGACGAAGAAGAGGAAGAGGACGACGAAGAAGAGGAGGAAGGAGAACGGCGACGAGCACGGGACTTCCTGGAGTGGCGGGACCTTTTAGCTGAACGCTTGCGTCCTCTAGAGAGGCCTGAGGAGCCAGCTCTAGCAGGAGGCGAAGCTGGGGGTTCCCTGCTGGGCCCTTGTACCGGTGAGGCAGTCGGGAGAACCAGCGCGACAGACTCGCTCGCTTCCCGGGGGGATAAGCCCCGAGAAGGAGTCGTAGTACCGCCTAGGGAAGCAGGCTCAATCTCTCGGGCCTCAGGAGGTTCTAGCCCCTGAGACTCCGAGAGACAGGAAGAAGGGTAACGGGTCCTGAATAAACCCAGGTCCGCTCCCAAAATCGGGTCCACCCACGCCAAAGAAGAACCGTCTCGTTTGTGGGCCATTCTCCTAGCCCTCGTCCACGCCATACGAAGAGAAGCAAGGGCAGGGAGCTTGGAGCGGGCAGAAGGGGAGGTAACCCGACACAACTCAGCCCAGGGGCGGCACACACCACACGCCAAAGGGTCGTAACCCAAGGGAGTGAAGCAGGGTGCGTGAGGAGAACAGTGCAGGTGTCCGTCAGGCGAGACCCGCACGGTACATCCTGAGGCAGCACAAAGGGCACGAGTAGGCTGGGGGAGAAAAGAATACACAAACATGGGTTAACACGTGCAAACACTGGAACACAAACCCATCCTCCCCGAAGGAAAGAAGCGCGGGACACGCCCGCTGAACCTGGGGACCAGAACACGATCCCCCACACTCGCGCAGCCGCCCAGGGAAAAACCCCGTAAAACCAGAATCGTCCGCCACATGGAGCGGGTAAAAAAGGGCCCCCCCGGACAGATGAACCAGAAGGAGGGGTAGGAGGGGACCCGATAGCCTGAGAAGAAACACTCCAGGCTGAAAATAATGGAAGAACCCCAAAATAAAATAAAAAACCCCCGCCCGGGAGAGGAAGAGAGAACCAGGGCACAATTCTCACTCCCCCCTACCGAGAAGGGACACATAATAATCGGGGAAGGCAAGAGGAAGGGCTGCAAAGACCCCATGTGGGCACCACGTGGGGCGGGGAAGTCCCACGAGGCGCCCACTAACCTCGCTAAAAACCCCAGAAAACCCCGATAAAATACACACGAAGAATGTACTAGTGGCAGGAGGGACAGTGAAAGAGGGGACAGACGGAGAAAAACTCCGAAAACAGGGGCTGAAAAGCCCCCTTCGCTTAAGGAAAGAACTAAGTCCTAACGAAGAAAAAACCCCCATAAACACCTAAAAACCCTCCTAGAAAACACACATGATACATCTGCAAAGCAGGCTAGCCACTAGAACACAAAAGAAAACTTAGCAGGAACACGCGACACAATACCATAGCGTAGCAGCGAGGAGCGTAGATGTTGACAGACGTGTGTTCCGCGACAGAGTGGACGAGCGGTATTCAGCGGAGGAGGGGCTTAATACCTCACCTCACCACCACCAGGTGGCTCCACTATCAGTACAGCGCCAGATTTGAATTTTATTTACTTCTGATGAACGTCACGGAATTGACCCTTCCAACCCAGATTATGCCTACACGGGGCCTGGGCTTGTGAAGGGGCCTATTCTATAGCAACCAGCTGTGCTGGTTTCACTATACCAATAATATTATTATTATTATGAGGTGCTGCAAAATCGTACACGTGTTGTTCTTTATTACCAAGATATTTATTTATTACGATGGAAGGAAAGTGTCGGTGGATATTTGATTGTGGCTGTACACCTTCCCGAAAAAATAACACCACCACTTTATTAATATACTCATCATGTATAACCACCGCCAACCATTTGAAGAAAAAGAATAAATAATACGATACTGATAATTCACTCCCGAGTTATGTGAAAACTTTCAATAACTCCAAACTTTTTAAAAGATAAAAAAAAAAAAAAAAAAAAAAAAAAAAAATACAATTAAATGTCAAAACTACACAAAAGTCTCCCCAAAAAACTCTCGAAGCATTGATTTACACATCATACCAGGCCCCCCGTTAAAGCCTTATATAATATAATACTATTTATTTATCTATATATATATACACACGAACGAGCAAGAGTCAGTCCGTGTTTTCTTTCATGAAGGAGATAAGAATAATAACAGGTAAATCATCCACACAAACACATTCATTCACCACCAACTAACAAACACAGATTTACAATACCCGAGGAGGGAATCAATAATAAATATATGGCATCGTGCGTGAACCACCAGAGAGTCAAGCAAGCAACACAGAAGCTAAATTTAATGTTTACTTATGACACCTTCCTCACCTTTGTGGCTACGGGTACTTAAAAAAAAAAAAAAAAAAAAAAAAATGTATCGCCTCTTGTATCGTGAAAATTTGCCCAACATCCTACTCACCCAATTACTATTATTATCTAATATGCATGTCAAACAAGCCAGTGATAATTTGGCTAAATGGCGTGTAATTACTGGCTATTGGTTAGGGCGAAATTGGTACCCAGGGATGGTCAAATTTATCCCCTATTACACAGACAGGATCATTATTATTGATAAGAGTTTACACCTATACAGTTGTTCGGTATTACCAGTCGTTTTTTATTTACACACACACTATTTACACACATGATATTTTAACCATTTAAGTGTGTGTGTGTTTATGTATACCTGAATGTGTGTGTGTGTGTGTGTGTGTGTGTGTGTTATTTATGTGCAGTGTGTGTGTGTGTGAGTGATGGTGTGTTATTTCTGTGCAGTGTGTGTGTGTGTGTGTGTGAGTGATGGTGCAGTGTGTGTGTGTGTGTGTGTGTGTGTGAGTGATGGTGCAGTGTGTGTGTGTGTGTGTGTGTGTGTGTGTGTGTGAGTGATGGTGCAGTGTGTGTGTGTGTGTGTGTGTGTGTGTGTGTGAGTGATGGTGCAGTGTGTGTGTGTGTGTGTGTATGAATATATGTTTACTTAGGTGTGTGTGTGTGTGTGTGTGTGTGTGTGTGTGTGAGGGTTTAGAGTAGGAGAAAGATAGAGGAGGATGTGCTGGGAGTAAAATAGAGTTAGTTGCAAGTTAGATTAAAACATACACAAGCTTTATATCTCCAGAATTGCTGCAATATTTTTGACTCAACAACACCAGTAGAGATTAAAGGTAAAGGAGTGCAACATACAGTATATATATGCCAGAAAAAATAGGTAATTCATACACACACCTGAGAGACAGACAGACAGAGAGACAGAAAGGCAGACAGACAGGTAGGCAGGAAGACAGACAGACAGACAGACAGGGAGACAGACAGACAGGAAGGAAGGCAGACAAACAGACACACAGACAGACAGACAGACAGGCAGGCAGGCAGACAGACAGACAGACAGGGAGACAGACAGACAGACAGACAGGAAGGAAGGCAGACAAACAGACACACAGACAGACAGACAGGTAGGCAGGCAGACAGACAGGCAGGCAGAGGAAAAACTGAGAAATTATTAACTCGAGAAATTGAACCCCAATTACAGTGAAAAAAAAAAAGTTTGACAGACAGACAGGCAAACAGACTGAAAGACAGACAGACAGACAGATAGGAAGCCCAGTGGGGGAGAAAAATGCAGCGGAGAGGTTTTGATATCTAATGATCTTAAGCTGACTGTTAAGGCACCACCCATCACACACACCGAACCAAACAAAACAAACAAAAAATAAAACATATATATGCATAAAAAAAAAAAAAGAAAAAAAAAAAAAAAAAAAAATATATATATATATATACAGGGTGTCCGGAATTTTTTGCCCGAAAATTTGGCAAATGCATCCTTTATTAATTCTGAAAAGAAAATACTCTATTGATGTGATCTTTTTTTTTCTCTAGTTTAGCGGTAATTGAGACATTTAAATGTGTGACAGAACGTTAGGTTATGTACACAGAGGCAGCCCCGCGCCGCGTCCCACAGCCCGTTGAGTTGCCAAGTCGGAATAAACGTACATTTTATTTCAAATTTTACACGTTATTCTCAAAACTGTGTTATACTTATCAATCAATAATCATTAGACAGGACATTTTTATACAAGAGTATGTCACTTGAAAACAGTGGGAGAACGCCGTAGAATACTTCTTCCTTCCACCCTCGCTTCAGGAGAATGCTGCTGGGTGTCAGGTGTGGCAGTGACTGTGGCAGGCGGTGAGGTGGGATTCCGTGGGAAATCTCTCCACCCCTCGGGTGCCATCTACCGTATAACCTACTTATTTTATTCGAATTTCTTGAACTTTATGAAGCCTACCCTGTTTTCAAGTGACATACTCTTGTATAAAAATGTCCTGTCTAATGATTATTGATTGATAAGTATAACACAGTTTTGAGAATAACGTGTAAAATTTGAAATAAAATGTACGTTTATTCCGACTTGGCAACTCAACGGGCTGTGGGACGCGGCGCGGGGCTGCCTCTGTGTACATAACCTAACGTTCTGTCACACATTTAAATGTCTCAATTACCGCTAAACTAGAGAAAAAAAAAGATCACATCAATAGAGTATTTTCTTTTCAGAATTAATAAAGGATGCATTTGCCAAATTTTCGGGCAAAAAATTCCGGACACCCTGTTTATATATATTTTCTTTAAGGCAAACGAGGTTAAAGGAAATTGATATTTCTGTATTGGAAATTTTATTATTGACTTTTTCTAATTTTCTAACAGTTTTTCTTTGTTCTTGGTTGAGTTGTTGTAATAGTTGGCCGAAGTATATATATATATATATATATATATATATATATATATATATATATATATATATATATATATATATATATATATATCGTCGAGAGAGAGAGAGAGAGAGAGAGAGAGAGAAAGTATATAGGTCGACTAATTGGAAGATCGACTGAATGCAAGTCCCGGGAGAAAAACATATAAATACGGAACCTTCAGAGCTACAGTGACCTATGTACTGTACAGTCACGAGGCACTAATAGGTATTAAGGTGTGCTTGCTTCGAATACCTATATATAGCAAGAGACAATAAATAGATAAGATAGATGAACATTAAGATCTCCATTGGAATTAATTGGTCACTGAAGCTCCTTTAATATTCACTCACTCACTCCCTCAGGCAATTAGATTTTTTTTTTTTTTTTCCCTGGCCTATCAACCTTGGTGTTGGTCATAAAGGCCTTTAATTTATTTTATTTTTTTAATTATTTTTGTTATTTTATTTATTTATTATTATTTTAATTTTAACTTTTTGAATTTTTTTTGTGCATTTATTATTATTATTATCATTATTATTACTATTACATATAAACTTAAAACTAAATTTAGAAGCGGACTTGGATATTTCTATATACTGTAATTATTATGGTTTGCGACTTACTATTAGTGGCGGGTGTACCAAGCGAGACGGGCGTGAGGGAGGGAGGGAATGAATGGAACAAACGCCACTCTTGTACTGAAGTCGTGTTGTTGGGTCTTGGAAGGGCACATACATAATTATATACAGTACATTACATACATACATACCTACATTCTCTGTAAGCTGTTCTCGTGTTCCGGGCTATAGGGGCTTAAGGCGTATTGCTCCTAAATGCCAGGTATGCCTTTTAAAATATTCTCGATGCTCATTGTAATCTTGGCATTGTTCGTTCAGTTGATTTTTCTGACCACCGTTTAGATTTCTGTTTCCAATTTGATCGCCTTTATATACAGAGAGAAGGGAGGGGAGAGCTAGGGGGGAATTGGTAGAGGAAGAGGAGAAAAATGACGGGGAGGGATACAAAGGAACACAAAGAGATACATAAGACCTTCAAACAGAAATAGATTTAAAGGTTCTTGAAGGGCTGTTTATTTTATTTTGTTATGCTTTGCTAACTTACCATAAAAGAATAGATACCATGTGGTTTCGAGAGAAGGAAGGGAAGGTGGAGGAGATGTGGAAGAGGAGAAGGAAACGCAGGAGAAGGAGGAAAGAGAGGAGGAGAAGGAGGAAGGAGAGGAGGAGGAGAGAGTAGGAAGTGGAGAGGGAACAGTGAAAGTTGAACTCAGATACAGTACCCTAAGCTGCATTAAGCTATTTAAAAGTTGTTTGTTTTACTCATAATCATAATATGCAGTCACGAGCACTAATAATTATGTATAGAGGTTTGGTTGATGCTTCGAACAGTTCAATTTTCACCAACGAAGTCATTCCAATGGAGATCTTGTTGTGCATTTATTTACTGTCTCCATGCAGGTATTCGAAGCACACGTGTATACTTATTAGTGCTCGTGAATGTACTGTGATAGTGTAAGTAGTATCTTAATATAACCGAAAGCCCGTGATAATGTAAGTAATAGTAGTAACCACGAAATATTGTAAACCCGTGAACGTGTAAGTAGTAACCAGAATATACTGTAAATATGTGATGGTAAAAGAACTAACTACAATGTATTAAGGGCGTATAATAATAATAATAATAATAATAATAATAATAATAAAATAGTGTTGTTGGAGGTAAATCTGGAGCTATTGATTCCTCCATAATATTTCAAGCATCAGGACACATTTATATTTTTTTTTTCATTGGTTCTGTTTCCTGTTATACTTTGGAGGAATCAAGGCGCTCCCATGTACACTCGCAATCCAAAATTTGTATCCAGGTCTTGTTGAAGTTTCGAAACATTTGACATACTAGTGAACCAATTACAATGATTATTCTTTTTCATATTTGCTTGAGTTCACTTAGTAGCCTACTCGATCAGGCTATTCGAGGCAAGCCTGGATACATATTTTGGATTCTGAGTGTACAGTTGCCCAAGAAAACACTGCAACCAAATTTTCTGATGTGTGGCAATGTCTGGTAGCTGTTCCAAAAAGTAAACACTCGTATTTTATCAATGGATCACTCAGAACCTGTAGTTATAAGGATGAATGTAATTAGCTGAAGCCAATAACATCCATCCATACAATTAAAGGTTGTAAGTTCTGAGTGATCCATTGATAAAATAAATACGAGTGTTTACTTTAGAACAGCTACCAGACATTGCCACACACCACCAGCAAATTGGGTTGCAGTGTTTTCTTGGGTAACTGTACTAAAAGTGTACTAATAATACCTCCTAAATTAAGCTGTAAATCTGGTGTGAGTAAAGGTATAGCTGTTGGTCTCTGTAATATTGGTTCATAAGATTCACTCAAATGCCTCGCTTTTATTCACCAGGTTTGCAGGATTTTTGACCATGACTGTACATAAAAGTCCTTTATATCCTTTACATCCTGTCCTTTTAATTCTTTATATCCTGTCCTTTTAATCCTTTATATCCTGTCCTTTTAATCCTTTATATTCCTGTCCTTTTAATCCTTTATATTCTTTTAATTCTTTATATTCCTGTCCTTTTAATCCTTTATATTCTTTTAATCCTTTATATTCCTGTCCTTTTAATCCTTTATATTCTTTTAATCCTTTATATCTTGTCCTTTTAATCCTTTATATTCTTTTAATCCTTTATATCCTGTCTTTTTAATCCTTTATATCTTGACCTTTTAATCCTTTATATCCTGTCCTTTTAATCCTTTATATTCTTTTAATCCTTTATATTCAATCCTTTTAATTCTTTATATCCTATCCTTTATATCCTTTTAATCCTTTATATCTTGTCCTTTTAATCCTTTATATTCTGTCTTTTTAATTACTAGGAAGGCGGAGTATAGCCCATAGTGAAGGAAGTATAAACATCACATAGTCCACTACAAACCACCTGAAGAGTAACCAACATGTCGTCAGTCACCCAAGCTGCACTGTGTCTGTTGCTGGTGGTTGTTGCAGGTAAGCTTATAAGCACTTTACTGGATGTGGGTGTGGGGTGTGGGTTTATGTACAGTTGCCTGCCTCCACTAGTAACGAGCACAGCATCTGGTGGACTCAGTGAAATGTGGCACCATCGTGTTTATTTACAAAGTGTCCTAATGGTGAATACAGTAGCAGGTGCATGTCAGATTTGTCCATTTATGAACTACTGGATCACTACCGTCACTACGAGTAAACAAACAAGGTGGTGCCACATTTTGCCTAACCCACTGGATGCTGTGATCGTTACAAGTGGAGGTAACTATACAAATTGCCTTCTTGACCTGAGGAGCTCCTTGTAATATATATAACAGTATGTATTGATGGGTGTTGTGGTTTTTTGGACAGCATGATAATATGATATATAGAAAGAAAGACGCTTCAAGCTTTTTTTTTTTGAGTTAGGGTCGAGGTGTGAGTATTAAGGGGGTAGTTTTGTGTTGGTAAATCTGGAGTAACCGAATCCTCCAAACTATTTCAAGCAACAGAACACCATTATTTTTGTTCTTCTGGTCCTAGCTGTTTCCTGGCATACTTTGGAGGAATTAAGGCACTCCAATGTACCAAAAAAGAATTACCACCTTAAGGGGATAGTATATATCAGGAAACACCACCAGATGGACTTAATTAATGGTGTCCTGTTGCTTGGTTTCGTTTGAAGGAATTATTTGCTCCACATTTGCCAACACTGTTATTATATCCCCTTAACTATTTTGCATGTGGGAAAGTCGAAGGTTTGTGTTTGAGTGCCGGTATACTTTGCTTAAAATTCTTCACAATGATATCCGTACGTGTAATCAAGGATACTATAAATTATTGGGGGTAAACATTATATATATATATATATATATATATATATATATATATATATATATATATATATATATATATATATATATATATATATATATATATATATATATAAAGTATTGTAAATGTCACGAGCCATACTAAATTACTTAATTAATTATGATTCTTAACTTTACTACCATAATAATGTGATGCACCTTAAACACTACCGTGGATTATATAACATATTTTCAGTGATGTGACACGAGCCAGCGACTGTGTTTATGTGTTGTTTATTGTTTATCTGCTAGAAACTATAAACACAAGTGAAGCTCTCAGGCTCCATGGTTGGCTCGGCTTCAACTATTCTACTAGAGTTACGTGTGTGTGTGTGTATGTGTGTGTTACGGTGTGTGTATGTTTGTGTTCATGTTAGGGTTTGTGTGTGCTGATGAACGTGTGTATGTGTGCTCATGTTATTGTGTGTGTGTGTATGTGTGCTCATGTTATGGTGTGTGTGTGTGTGTGTGTGTGTGTGAGCTGACAAGAGTGTGTATATACGTTTTCATGTTATGTTGTGGTGCACGTGTGTGTGTGTGTTCATGTCATATTGTCGTGTGTGTATTGACGAAACTGCATATGTGTGTTCATATCATGTTCTGTGTGTGTATGAGGGGAGGTGGCTGAGTGGTTAGTGGTGTGGACTCGTAACCAATAGGTCGGGAGATCGAATCCACTCAGGAGAGGTACTGAGAATATTTACTTTTCCAAATCGAGTTTCAGGCACTAACTAACTATAAGGCCACCGAACGTCGTAAAACACCCTCGTCGCTGGTACCATCATAACAGCTGCAGTATTTGGGAATTACCTGGGCCACGGTAATGGGTTTGATGCAGCCTATAATAATGCTCAGTTATCGTAAAAAAAAAAAAAAAAAAAAAAAAAAAAAATATGGGGTGTGTGTGTGTGTTGATGTGATATGTGTGTGTTGATGTGATATTGTTGATGTGATGTTGTTGATGTGATATGTGTGTGTTGATGTGATATTGTTGATGTGATATTGTTGATGTGATATGTGTGTGTTGATGTGATATTGTTGATGTGATATTGTTGATGTGATATGTGTGTGTTGATGTGATATTGTTGATGTGATATTGTTGATGTGATATGTGTGTGTTGATGTGATATGTGTGTCCCTCTCTCTCTCTCTCTGTGTATATGTGTGTGTGTATTAATTACTTGTTGTTGTGTCTATACAGGTGGAGGAGGACGAGGCTTGGTGCAAGGACAATACCGTAGGGGTCCAAGAATCATCACAACACCAGGACAGTTCACAGCAAACATTGGAGAATCTGTTACCCTGCCATGTCAAGTCAACAATCTAAGTCAGTACCTATATATATACACACACACACATACATAAACTCTCTCTCTCATACACGATCTCTCTCTCTCTCTCTCTTTCTCTCTCTCTCACACACACACACATACACGCTCTCTCTCTCTCTCTCTTTCTCTCTCTCT